>JAGDQP010012677.1:0-49686 GCA_022664845.1 Lepisma saccharinum
GTACCGATATCAATAGGTAGATTTTTCTTCGAAATCTACCTAAAAAAAGATGCACCAATCGAAATTTGTCGCTGCTTACAAAGGGTGTACGAGGGCGTCTTTTCGAAACATAGGATGGTGTGCAATTGGTGTGCTGAGCTTCGTTCAGAATAGATAAGGATGGAAGATATAGCGAGAGCTAGGCAGGCGTCTGTCATCACACGGAAAACAATGAAGCTGATGGCACTTTGGTAAAGGACAATGGACTACATACGTGATTTAGCATAGACATCAACATCAGCACCGGGACTCGTCGCCATCAACTGCCAACATCATGTTGACAAACTTCTTTAAAGAGTCATTGTCTTGGAGTGATTGGTGAGACGATCATCGCCGAAAGTTATTGTACAACCACACATAACCTCCAAACAACCATCATAGGCAAATAGCAGGAAACTCTCTCACGCGGAGTCATTTAACTACATTACAACACACTATGTGATTCAGAAAACAGTAATCTCTTTGCAGCATTTCCGCTGGGAAGTTCTTCACTACTAGCCTTACAGATAAGATCTTTGTTCATGCGACTATCTTGTGTTTTGTGCGCTTAAAAGGGATTTAAAGAGGTAATGAGTATTCACCTGTATTTGAGAGATTCGTGTTCCTGTAGAAGAGTAGTTCCGACAGCTTCTTTGTGGAAGGTTTCCAAACAATTGCGGACAGTTGAGAATACCACCTTAATAGTGAAGGAACATAAGTTTAAATTCCCGAGGAATATTTTCCCTTTATTGTCAACCTGACGTATTGCGGAATTTACACCAAATATACGTACGAAAAATGT
Organism: Lepisma saccharinum; assembly: GCA_022664845.1. Lineage (NCBI taxonomy): Eukaryota > Metazoa > Arthropoda > Insecta > Zygentoma > Lepismatidae > Lepisma > Lepisma saccharinum. Next base: position 821 of record JAGDQP010012677.1, read on the forward strand.
TTGTTCAGAATAAGCAAACTGCATCAACCAAAAATGTAGTATTGTTTTTTGAAAGTTATTTGCAAATTGTTTTCCCTTTGAAAAAAAAAAACAACAAAACTAATGGATACTGACGTCCTTCCAGTTATGGTTTTGTTGATACCTCTAGTGATCATCTAGTGATTCATGTTAATATTCAGTAAAATTCATGACTTTATTATTGTAATTTATAGATACAGTAGAATTTTGTAAATGCAAAAATGAATACGTTTAAATTTCGTGAGTCTAAATGTTAGAAAATCGTGAGCCAAATTTCGTGTGTAAAAGGGTAAATTTCATGAGTAGCTAAAATTAATAATTGTATGAAATGACATTTTAAAGCTTAAAACACAAGCCTTACACTAATGCATGCTGCTAGAAACCTAGATAAAGTCCATTTCTTTGGGAATAGAAATCTGCTAATAATGTTATTTATTTATGTATTCTAGTTTCTCATATAATTCTTGACAATTTCCAAAACGAGTATCACAATATAAATAAACACATGTACAACTATAAAGTTTTTATTTCTTAATTATTCAGTTGAATGAATTCAGTTGAGTCGAGAAATTCTACTGTCTCCAGTAATTTATACTGCCAGTAGAATTTTTACAGATAGAATCATTTAGTGTAGCAAGATTGAATCTTTACGTGAATGTCCTATTTAGAAAGAGTTTCATTCAATTTCTATAGATTTAATATATAATGGTAAAAAGTATAATATCATTATTGGTGAGAGTAACCAGAAGTTTCTTGACAAAAAGAGTATACTATTCAGTGGCGGCTCGTGCTTTTAGACATTTTTTGGTGCACTAAATGTTATAGTATCCTTCATATTATTAATAATAATAATATTAGATCAACAACTGCAACACATTACAGTCAAAAAAACGTCATCAGATTGTAAAGATTAGCATGGAATCAATTATAATAATATTTCTAAGCGATCGTGTCGACTCATAACCCCAAAATTAAGTAAGTTTACAAAAAAAAGTGAATGAAGTTGAAAATGACTCAAAGCAGTTTCAAAATAATATATATATTTGATGTTTAAATACAAATTAAACCAAATTAAATTCCTGCTTGTGAAATCAATTTATCTGCATTTTTCTTAACGTGACGACAAACATCTTCAATGATACAAGAAGCAAAAGTTTGAACATCGTATTTAGAATGAGTTAAGGAAATTCGAAAATTATTCAACTGGGTTACTAATTGGGATGTACCATTTGAAATATGTTTGCTACGCCACTTGTCTCATCTGCTTTAAAAGGAAAAATTCTGTCTCCCTCATTTCTTGACCATTTTTTTCCTGGTATATAACGAGTATACATTGTAGAAGTTCATTTTTTTTTATTGTTTTCGATGCTCCCCTGAAAACAGTTAAACTTTCCATATGACTTTTTATAGCGCTCTAGCTAAAAGCTGAAGTTACTTAATCCACGATTATATGCCCAGATTGGAAGAAGATTATAATTCGTAGTTACCCCCTTAAAACTAATTCAAACACACCACAAAACAGAATAGAATTTACGAGTATGTTTAGCACAGCAAACAAACAAACGAAGATACAACGACCGCCACTGATAAAGGAGCGCATGTACAAAATACAAAATATACGAAAATAAGGTGATATTCTGGTGACATTATAACCTACAAAGCTTTGTTATCAAAACATTCTCAATTCAATGACTATTCTTAGCATTTACCACTTACTTAAACCTTCAGCTGCTAGGTTTTATACATAAATAATATTCTAATTCCAAGCCGCTTCGACTTTCTTATTTGATTTTAAAATTGTAGGCTGCTGTTTTAATTCCTTTCACTTTCTTCCAGCCTACGCCATAATCTAATCATTTTCTGTCACAGACAGACCTCACCGAACCTTCTTTGAAACGTTACCACATGCTACAGAAATCATTAGGAAAGTGGATAAATCGCCACAGTGCAGCAAATCAAATGATTTAGAGATGTTGACACATTAAATTCACAATCGAATGTACTTGAAAGGCCAGCACATGCATTCTTTGTCGTATTAGATTTTTTTCTTTTTAATTTTAACTACATCAATGTATTTCAGTAATTAGAAATGACTAGAACTGAAACAGGTCACCGAATCAATCGGTTCAACTTTTTTACTGGATCTCTGCTTGGGACCCGACCTGAACCGGTAACCCGATGTCGACCTGGTGACCAGGATTGCAAACGAGCGTTTATAATTTTTCCCTTATTATATACTGTTGCACGTGGGTACAACATTCCAGTCTAGTACTTTTGCACTATATGCACTTCGTGCCATTTACTGCTCTGATGGCATATTTTTTACCTTTTACCTTTCTTATTGTTTACAAGTAAAGGTACAGTAAGTTAGGGTAAATTAGAAAAGTCAGGTTAGGCTATTATATATACGCATTTTGAAATTTCACGAAATTGACAATTAGGTATAGTTGGGTGGATTACTGCCCCGACAGGCGCTGTGATGGGTTTTCATATATCGTCTACTGCTCGTAATGGCCGACTACTTTGCACTTTCAAGCGGGTAAGAAACCTTCCTTATTTAAAGCAAATAATGCACTTTAAACAAAAATCGCAGTGCGCTTCTTACATAACACACCTTCCTTTATTTACACATTTACAGAGAAATGGGGAATTCTGAACTAAAATCAGTTTGTTAAACACTTATAACGTGCATTCATACTCTATACACCAATGACGTCACTTTGAATCTATGTCTTCTCTTTTTTCTTGAAAAGTACTTTGCTAAACGTCAGTCTGTCTACAAGATTTTGCTTATTAGACACTGCCGCACAAAAACAAGATATTCTCCATTCTATCCGTAACATTTTAATTTATTGGCGACGTAAAATTATAACAGCTCACAATGTGATATTGAATAAATCAATACTTGTTTTCTTCTAAATTTAATGAGGAGGAAATTGGACATTAGTGTCGTAGCCACGCGATGTGGTATGAGCCTCTATAATTTAAGATCTGATAGACGGAACTGACGTCGCTTCTGGAAATCCTATACGACCGCAATAGGATTTACGGCATTTTTTAGTGTCGGAGGGCGGAATCAGAGATAGATTTTGCTTTTACAGTCATTGCACAAAGACTGATAATTTTTGTCTTCATATTGACATTCATTGCGGGCTTTGACCTCCGTTCTAAATCACCCACCGACATGGCTGTCTAAATACATAATTCAAGACGTAATTCTCTACTACAAACTGTACCAGGTCCACCATCATACAAAGATCCTCCGCTATATTCATCACAAGGCGCTATACGTAGGCATAAAGATCCGAACATGAACAAGATACATCATCTAATAGATCGCGACAAACAACACCAGTATCACCTCCATCAAAGAAATCTCATACAGTTAGATACACAGAATCTGAATCTGAAATCAAACTTGGCAACCACAATACGAAACAAACACAGTTTTAAAACATTTGGCAAATCTGCAAAACTCACCTGCATGGAAAGCAAACCTTTAAAACATTCACCACCACCAAAAAGATCACCCATACTTTCAGTAGCAATTCGTGGTATTGATCCAACTTGCACAGACGAGGAAGCAGAAAAAGAACCTAAAACAGAGGATCATACTTTCACAAAATGTCTATGTGTAAAATAAAAAAAAAACAGGCACTCCAACTTACATGTTACGAATACTATCTAACCACCAAGTCATCATCAACGAGCTATTGACAAACGGAGCACTTATAGAGAAAACGAAGTTGAACCTTCTCATTCCCCTCCCCCATGACCTGCTAGATGCAAACGATGCCAAGTATACAATTATAAGCTGACATCAGCTTGTTCAAACACACCGAAGTGTGCATATTTTACCGGTCTTCATTCTACTAAAGACTGTAATAACCTTCAACTGCCACCTAAATGTAACACCTGTGGACCCAAACACCCTCAGCTATAAATGCAAAAGCTGCCCTGAACCCAATCCTGAAAATCCTGGCCTTGTAGTACTGATACGTGTTCGTGAACCTTCACCACAAACTCCACCCATCACATCATTGCCACAACCTATTACCATATCCCAATGCCTTACATTCACCATCATTGCACTGCAAAACCTCTAACCCTTTCAACGCCATGAAGTTTTGAATTATCTACAATTCGCAGCTCGTACAGTTCTCAACGCCAATCTACAAGCAACATACTGCGACCCATATGTTATTGTACACACTCATCTACTTGAAACAACAGTATAGCTTTCATTGAACAGATACGATTTCATTCATCTTACCATCACGCATGTCCATTACACAGACTGGACCAGCACTGTATCCATCAACGTCTACCAGGGCCTCATCCGTCTTCCATTTAGCCCAGAGCAGCCTTTTGGCAAGATGAACATTAAACATCTGTCTGTCTTATGTTCGTGGCGTGGTAGTGCACCTCATGCTCATGCGATCTGTAACAGGACACACATTCTGTATAATACCTATTGTCCCATTTCATCTTCCATTGACATGTATGTCCCCATATTTATGGTATAGAATCACCTTTAGGATAATATTGCTTAAATGTATTTAATATTTGATCCATTTAATATGTTACTCTATTTTATCTGTTTCATATTATTTAGTGTATGATTTTTATGCTATTCAAAGTTCCAAAGTATTTCTTTAAATATGTATACAAAAATAAATAGTTACAAAGAATATTTGACATAAGTACACACGATAATAAAACTTTTCCGCACAAATATACTCAAAGAGGGAAAGAGATTAAAAGAGAAAAGAACAATATAATATATAAAAAAATCATAAAACCATAATTGAATTTAGTTAATAACTATTATGCTCTGAAATAAATCTGTTCAATTCGGAACTATATTACGTACTACGAAAACCAACGAGAATGTACGAAGCTTTTGTATATAAGCAATATTACCTGCATATTAATTCATCATAGCAGCGTTGGGACTCATTGAACGAGGGTCTATGTTAAATTGCTCTACGCGTTTCACGAGTGGGTTGAATGTAATAAAGAATCTTGGGTTTAATCAAAGCAGAGACACGCATGATAGTTAAAGCTTGGCTTGCTTAAGAGCTAGTCAAATAAAGTCTAGCATCAAAGTAGGCATCCAAAAGAAAGAACCGAGTGAAATTAAATTTTTCACTTATATGAAAAAGATCGTTTCTATAGGATTAATGCTCTAAAGAAATCCCAATCTATTATAGACAAAACTTCATTTTATGTCTACAGTAGTTTAGAGATAATATCTAACTAATCAATCGAGATGTAATTTCGCGTAATAATATTATTCCTGATTTAACAATTTCTAAATTCTAATTAGCTAGCTATTTGACAATATAGGTATCTTAGCCTGGGACAGTACCTTTATTCCTCACCCTCTACCTAAATTACCTTCTCGAAAAATGATGGGTAACAAGATAGTGAAGACGCTAACAAAACAGCTATGAACAATAATAACAGAGGCAGATCAAGATTAGGCAAGTCTGACCTGACACCTTTCTTTAAACAGAACATAACTAAACAAGAAAACCTAGAGAAATCCACACCCAGGTGGGCACAAAGAGGACTACAAAGAAAAAAATTATCTAGCGATGATGAAATATACAAAAAATCCGTAGTAAAAATACACCAGAGGCATATATCACACCAGATCCGGGAAGTTGCTCACCAGGTTCAGTACTCTCGAAAGATTTCCCGCCTTTCTCTCCTTTTATTTTCATAAAACACATTCTCCAACACACTCATCCCAGTCAAATTCACCGTTAAGCACAATCAGTAAGTAAACACAAAACGTCAGCATTGTATCACCAAATATCGCTGGGAATGAAATTGACAAAGGGAAACAAAACAGCCAAACGTACAATATTGAAGAAAATTCGAATCAAGATAAGAATAAACACAAAGACAACACCAACAATGAACAAATCAAACATAATAAAGTGAGATGTACTTCTAACACATTAGATACAGATTCGATCACGAAACATACAATTATTTTAAGCAAAATTTTGCAAGATTTCATAGATCTATTGACACTGCACAACAGAATTAGTTCAAGACTTTCTAATATTAATCTAAAAATATTTACCATGAAACAACATATGGAATTTCGGAGAATAACGTCTTTCTAAACGTCTTTAAAGATAATAATTTCGTACCAAACGCTTTAATGAACATATTCGCAGAAAGACAAAAAAAAAAAAAAAAATCAATTTCAACAACCAAATTCACCTGTGTAATTAGAGGAGTCCCGACTGATATGTACATAAATAAACTGTAACTAAAAGGAATACCTATCACTAATGTAATTAATGACTAAGAACCACTACCACTTATTCGTTTATTTACAAAAAATCCAAATATTGACCAGCCACCTGATTACAAATGGGATCACGATAGGCTACTGAATATATAAAGTCGAGGAATCAAAAATCAGGGGAAGACCGGTCCCTTGCAGAACGTGCCTGCAGTAGATCATGAAGAAAAACAATGTACAAAAATAGCATCATGTTATATTTGTAAAGTAACTCTTAAAAGGGAAATTTAAAAGGCGTAATATTAAAAGAAAAATAGGTTTACTTTGTAAAGGATATAAAGTTTGGTTAGGTTAGATTCTCTTAGCCTTGATGTATTCTTAATCTCTTCCAACAAATACTGAACTCATAAAGTAAGTGGCCAGTGAGTTCGAGTATCCAGCATGACGTACTATAGCAAATAAGAAACTTTCGATCATATCAGACGAGGTATGAAAATTGCTTACGAAATTAACATATTATTTACGCAGAACTAATGCATCAATTCAAGTCTACTATATGATAAAGCGCTTGTTGGATAACTTTAAAACGTTTGTCGAAGAATGATTCAAATCTGTATATTAATAAACCATTTCTCATATTGACATTATTGTGAGTATGAACCCAATGCAAACACTCAAAGCATAAGTATTTTTCATAGATATAATTCTCAATTCTTTAATACAACACATTTACACTCAAGTAGCTGCTTTTCAAAAGAAGATATATGCTTTAATAATATCGTTCATACTCAAATTGTTCATAAAAAATAAGCCCACACATGCTCAGGTCTTCAATATCGTTAACACAGACATACAAGTATAAAACGAAAAGTAAAAGCATTGAAATTTTAATTACCTGAACAAGAATAAAATATACTTTTTGTCGGTGTAATTTAAAACACGCTGTATATCAATAGCTATTGTTTCGTTTAAAAAACAGCTCTGAGCTATCTAGGTATAATTTAACTAAAAACAGAGAATTCTGAGCCAAATTAAGATTGTTATCACTCAGTTGTATCAGAGTGGTGTTTCTTAGATGTTATTTGAAGGCTAAGTTTATTACATATTTATATGAATTAAATCTGAATAAAATCGTATTGTTAATTTCTCAGTTAATTTTTCTACAGAGAATTTGCGAACAAATCGAGAAATCGATTACTATTGTGTCACTATTGAAAGAAGGTCGCAAGTCAACTTTAGCAGAAGTGAAACTTGTGAAGTGAATATTTATTACAAAGGACAGGGCAAAAGTAATTCAAATAATCCCAGAAAGGAAATGACCAATTAGAAAGCATGTTTGCATCTGGATTCATGTGTCAATATGTACGGGAGACTGCTAACAACAACACACATACATAGTCGGAAGAACTTCGAATATCATGGTAGTAGTCGGCGTCATAAGCAATTTCTGAAACGATCATCTTTATCAAAATATTTAATAAATCCATTTCCAAATGACTTACTGCAGAGAAGAGGGGTCTGGAGAGTTTAAAATGCTGAGCCGAGTATTTTTGTGGGATTGGTTCGAGCTCTGCTGCTCCTTATTGTTTTACGTTGCTTTTACGGTGGCACAGTTAAGTACTGTAGGTGAAGATACTATAGTAAAACCTTATAACGAATAAGCTTCATAATTATCTGTTCTTGTTAAATATTTCACCCGACTAATCGAAAGCGACAAATTCTTACAACTTCGTGATAATTATTTTTAGCATAAAACTATTCTCAAGCCAACAATTCTTCATACAATCGCTTCAAAAATAGCCGTAATAGCCGCATTCCATAATCCATTTTTGTTATTTACTTTAACGAATCTGATATTTTACGGCATAAATAGAAGTATGGCGTAAATCAAAGCTTAATTATTCACAAAATCATATCAAAGACCCTCTTGCTTAAACTACAAAACCAATAAATAATTATACATCAAATGATATAAGATTCATTACTACTTGCACTACCAAATTATAAAAGCATATGAGAATCATTCTCGCTAGTACAATCAATTCATTCAAACCATATGAAAGTCATTCTTGTTTGAATTATAATATTCACCAAATCATATGAAAGTCACTTGCATTATATTAATCCTTTAAATTATACGAGAATCCTTCTAGTCTACACTTCAATTGCATCATGGTTTCCAAAAACTCTTGTTAGCAACCTAACAATTTTGTAATCATTCATCCATTGCTAAGCAACCATATCCTAATTACTAATTTTCATATTCTCTCACTCTCGACAAGATTGTGAACTATGATCTAGCGCCCACACAAGCGGTACAACTGTTAGAATACCCTAAAAGAGGATAGTTTCATGACATCACAATTATTAAAAAGTGAATCTACTTCCACGAATCAGACATGTGAAATCCTAGCTATCCAAACGCGTCACCGCTTTCCTTTGTTCAATCACGAGATGAGAAGGATGAGTTATAGGGGACTAAGTTGTGAAATTTCATCTCTTACTACCATTTGTCATCATTCTATGTCTTTGGTTATTATTTTTTTATCTTTTCGTAGCTATTAAAGTTTTCGTCCTGTTTGTTCAAATTCTTTTTTCTCCCGTCGTGCCCCAATAAAGTAAGGGCCACTAATCATATTTACGATTCAGAGAGGTAGTTGATATTCGTGTATGCAATACATACGAGATCACAGCTAATGTTTCGTGAAAGTTACAGTAACTCTTCGAACAGAAGAGAACGATTGCCACTGTTTGTTCTGCAAGTCAAATTGTCTCTTTGGTACCTATCAGCAAAGTGTTTAATCGTTGTAATTCTTGTGGTTATGTATAATATAAGTTCCGCTCTTCAGTATACAATTTTCTTTCAAATAATATGTTTTATGTAATTTTTATTTGTATTATACGAAATGGACAATATTAGAAGAGATCTTCGAGAAATAGGTGTTCGTGATGGAAACTGGCTTGATATTGCCCAGGATAGAATCCAATGGCGAACGTTTGTTACTGCGGCGATGAACTTGCGAGTTCCATAAGCCAAAGAGTTAGTTAGTTACTATACGAAATGTAACAACAGAGAACCATATGTAGAGAATTAACCTGCATGCTAAAATGTCTACGTATTTCCTCTTAAGGTCAAGAAACTTCCTTACTTCACAAGCAGATGACTCTTAGCTCAACATAACACTTTCTTAAAGTTTCTGGTAAACTGAAATTTGTGCTTGATTCAATATTTCCTGGTAGCAGAAATATGGTAGTACAAACTATTTAGAAGATTGAATTTCGTAGGATTTTCAAGAGAATAACTGATTGAGGTCCGTGACATCTACCGACGAAGAACGAAACCATTTCAGAGCCAGAAAAAACTGCACAGACTATGAATGTAAGTTTATTCTCTTTAATGTTCTTAGTAGTTGTTCTCAATAACTGAATTTAGGCAAAGTTTATGCTTGAAAAAATGCAGCTGTAACTTGAACTAGTACCAATAGTATGACTAGAGCATTAAGCGGGCTTAGTGGTTTCATATTCCGTGTGACGATTAAAACAGAACTGAATTACAGTTAGAAATGTGAGTAAGCGCGTAAAGATTAATCTCAAATATATTTAAACCATTATGATTGATAAAGACAAGAAAAAACCTAGAGTTACTGATGGAATCTACTATATCCAAATCAACGAAACTTCAGTCTTAATTATTAACGTGTTATTAGCATATGCAAGAGTGTGAGTTTATTAAAGTTTAACATGAATTTGTGTATCTTTATTGACACTGGTAAAATTCCTGAAACACAACAAACATATTTGGGAAACACCTGTTAAACGTTTTGTATAAAATATTGTTTTGTCTCTTACTCGTACGTAATAATAAACCACTATAACGTCGACATCTAGTAGCATTCATAAAACATATTGAATAAAATACGTGTATCAAAGAGCTTACAGGAGACTTAAAAAGATTATATTTGTTTTAACAAAATGTGTTTATGATGTTTGCATACCCATGGTGAGCGACGGACGATGGAACAATATGACAACTATACTAGAATCGAACTCTAAGGGTACCTGGAAGTCTTACAGAAGAGTGAAAATACTCTAACGTTCCTACGTACACGTTCACAAATCAGGTTCTGCTGCACATATTTACATAAGGGTCAGTTTATTATGTAGGCCAAATGTTTCTACATACATTGATGTTAGAAAGCAAGAATCGTAATTTTGTGAGATACGAGGTAGCTGCAAGGTACCATTGATATGTTTTATTGACTTTATAAATTACACGCATGATATTTAATAACGCACCATCATATTGAAATAAACCAAGAACTAGAATAAATTAGGAAGGAAATTTAAAAAAAGTGAAATGACGGTGAGCGATCAATTTTATTGCACACTCACACATCTGCGGCGGCGTCGTCTGAACAAGTTGCAGTACGTACGACGACATGCCGAAAAAAACATAGAAAAATAATACATTAAAATCACCAAGATAAAATACTGGACGGTGGTAAACTGCAGCACTTGTCTTGATACCGGTAAAGTTAAGAATTTAGAACAAAGAATTGGTGGCCAAAATTAACCACCAGGTGTGCTCCAAGTGGCCAAATATAATGATTGGTGACCATGGTGATCCAATTCTCCATACTTTTTAAACCCTGCATTGAATAGTGCCTAGACGACAAACAAAGATCTATTATAAACAGTTTGGACAGTGTTAACTTATAGGAGCACTTTTGTAAATATAAAACAATTGTTTTTTTTTTCTAGGTACGGAGGGCAAATATTACGATACATAACACGTACATATTTTAATTGATTCTATGTTCTTCTCATTAGAAACGAAGACATTTTCTGAATAATAAGATAAAAGTAAGGAAGTGACATCCTCCAAACCACCACTTGTTATACACCAATTAAAAGGTCCTATTGAGTATGGTATAAAGCCAAAATATTAAATACAGTATTAATTTTCCAACAGTGAATTATCCAACCGTCTACTGTGGGATTCGAAGCTGGAACGTTCCACAATTGTCGTTGGTAGCTCGACATTGACAACTCAATCACGCAGCCGCCTTGAGAGTCACTACTCCTTTACTATTCCCTTGATGTTACGAAGACATTATTTGTAGTAAAATGTAGTCTTAAATGCAGTCTCATTCGCTACAAATCCATACCATTGGTTTCAGGAGCATGTAAGAATAAGAATATTTTCCTTCTTTTTTGTTATGTGCATTTGTTTTAATACTTTGACCATCCCTGCTCTATTAAATTTGTATTTCTCAATAAGTGTGATATGTCGCCTTAGAAAAACATATATAATCGAAATTTATATCATAGTCGGAAAGAAAAGTTCAAAATACTTCACATTAAGAACACTTTGCTTTTAAGCACGTGCATTATGCAATTAACTTTTAAAGAAAATCTAGAACATAGTTCAATTAAATAGTTAAAAATACTGTAATAAGACCTTTATTACCGTGTATGTATGATATGATAAATGTTTAAAGACTCGCGTAATTACTAAAGCTTGTCTCTCTCTCGAAACGGTCCTCTCCTCGAAATTGCGACTTATATCCAACTCTCTTCTTACTTTTTGCTCCGGCTGACTATACTCAGGGTAGTTTAGACTCTTTACTGGATAAATGAGATACTCACTAAACGACACGGAAAGCTTTCGTCCCCAAAAGCTGCTACACGCAGTGGGACGACTCAACATACCACCTATCCCGTAGAGCCAAGCTATTATGAAGAACTAAGGTGCTTTTCAGCAGACCCCGATTCTTATAATAGCGCTCCTTAAACGATATAGAACGCTAAATAAAATTAAGGTAATAATTAAGAGGTTTATCAAAACATCATATTTTCCTCTGTATTGTTTTTTTTAAATGCTAGTCACCGAAGTGGCTAGCGCCCTCCAGAGGGTTACGCCCTCTATTTCGGGAAGTAGAGTGTAGGAATGTACGGGGGGAAAAGGAAATGTGGATGGGCTAAGGGTTGGTACAATATTATTTATATCCTTTATTTACTACTATATTTTAATTTTGGACATTATAATAATATTTTAAGGGAAATTAGGATAAAAAATGATACAAGTGAATGACGAGGTTGTAGTACACTTCGGCGCCACAACACGTTGACACATTGAAGACAAATGGGGGTTGATTCTTCTTACCTAGGGGCGACTCTAGATGCAATGAAAGACAAGTGAGCCTTTATAAACATTAATGAATACTGTGCATAGATGGAGACGAGAAATGAGGTAACTAGTGAGAAGGCTGTAATGAATCAGTCAGGAGAGGGGGCTGGTGAGGTGTGGAAGTGAACGTAGGGACCAGAGTAGGTAGCTTTGAAATCATCATGGAAGGTTTCTTTGGCAGCATGTTGTATGTGTAGTAGGATCTTTTCTTGGTCGAATGGGAATATATTTTGGAGGGTGAAAGTAAGGAAGGAAAGGTGTTGTGAGACGGTAATGGGCTGTTGATCTGAGGTTATAGGTGCTTGCTGTACAGGTTCTGGTAGTCAGAGAGGTGGTATGTAAGCTGGAGTGTCTGGTTCGATTTGAGGACGGCCTTTACACTTATGTTGATGGAAATATACAAGAACCGTGGAATTTTGTAAGGTAATGAAGGTAAGGTAATGAATACATATATGCGAATAAAACATTAACATTTTTTGTTTTGTTTTGTTTTTAGTTCTAAGTGAAGTAGGTGACAAATGTGAGTATGTATTATTTTACAATGAAGGGTAACCAGAACTGTTTTTAATTCAATGGTGAAACACTTATCGATAGTGTTCTGTTCAAAATAACTTGTGGAATTATGAATAACTCTGAAAGAGGCTATCTGATGATGTTTTATCATGGCAAGTGCCTGGAAAGACCCGGTTCTAGTTGGTTTATTTTTTTATGTTCATTAATTCTAACTGAGAGGTCACGTTTTGTCATGCCTATTGAATTTAATTAATTTATATCTTTTAAGCATTTTGGCTTAGGCCGGGATAAGGTAGGTTGAGAATAGGGAAGGTATCGGCCGGGGACCTTACTTTAGGTGCAATCCCGGCATTTACCTGGTGAAACAGAGAGAAAACTGGAAAATCTAAGTCTCAATGGTCGGCCACGAGATTCAAGTTTGGGTACCTAACCATTACCTATCTTCTCATACCTATATACTTCTCCTACATGTGCATGGTATCCTACTCTGTACGCACCCATTTCATCACCAAAATCATCCATAGGCCACATAGATTATTTCACAGATAATAAACAGAAGTCAGGAATCTATGAAGTATATTACAAGTACGGGAAGAGAGACGTAAGTATGACAAACCCTAGAATTAGAATTATTAGTTATAATGAGCGAGCATGAAAGGGACTCCAACTCAATATCAGATCTTTGCAAGCATTTTCGATTAGAACATCATCAGATATGCTGTTTCAGGGTAATTTAAAATTACATCATTAATATCGAATAGATCGCTACAGAAACATGTTCCACCACTTTGAAAAGACTGAATTGAAGATAGATAGGCAAAATATACGCAAAGCATGGCCTACCTACATAGAAAACATACTAACAAAACGCAAAACATAAGATATTTTACAATATAGACCCTTGTATTTGTTACATTACTAATTTCAGTTAAGAATTAAAGAAACAAAAATTGCTACTGTAACTAATATTGTTTTTACATATATTTATATATACAAATTCCGCAGTTTACGTGCGATTCGATCGATATGTTGATAAGATAAACCTAGTATTATCTACGCACATTTCGATGCACATGTTAAGAAAACGATTTTAGTAATATTTAATGTAAGTTTAGACCCAATCATATGAGCTGGCAATATTTATAAGATAGTTTAAATCAAACTTCCAAAATATCTGACACTAAATGTTCAAAACCTCACAGAAATTTCCGTTTTTTTTCTAAAAACAATATTTGTATTCCTTTTCTCACTTTATCTGATTTTCTAATACAAGTATCTAACAGAAATACATTTTTATTATTGTTCGTGTGAAGATGGCTTCAGGGAGAAGGTGGAAAGTGCTTAGTGGGTAATGTTTTTTTTTCTACTGAGGACAAAACAGGATATCTTTAAATATTACTATTTTTAATATAAAATAGTTTGAATAGGAAGCCGATTGTTTATCTGCAAATATTACAACAACAAAGTTCATCCAAGGGACTCATAGAAACTAATGGATGTTTTTGAGTAAAAAACTGAAAAATTGTTACATAATCATGCTTAGTCATCAGATTTACTACCATGTGCAACGTTTCAGATTTTTACCTAGTCCGGAAATCAGGTAAAAATAAATTAGGTTGGTTTTAAATGTAACACATGTGATTTTTAAAATCACACCTCACAACTACCGCGAGTTTGTTAAATAACAGTGTGTAAAAAGAAAAAGTGTATATATGAAGCTTATCACAATCGTACTTTCATTTTTATTTGTTTTAGAGCGCACCTTAAACAACCATCCGAAACTCATATTCAAAGCAAAAAACTAAAAAGAAAATCTTTAAATAAATTCAAAGCAAAATAAAGAAAAGTAGAAAGTTCTTAGTTAATTAAAATAATTTTGGCGTACTTCTTGCCAGTAAATACTGATAAAAGACAAAAAGAAGAAACCTGTACAGAAATCATACCTCGTAATGTATGTGGTTTTTGTAGAGCAAAAGTGAGCTATTCGTACTTAGGGGCGCGCAGAAATCCAGAAGTCCTGCGGTATAACATGTACACAGCAAAACTTTTTAAACCCCTACAACAAATAGTGTTTCATTACCTATTAAATGTTATTGTTTACGAAAGTGGAACGAAATCTAAATGATTTTATTCGGTTTGTCTTAGGTAACCCCAAATTCAAAAGAAAGAAACCGTAACAAACTAACAACCAACAAAAGCGTTTTAACATTTTGAAACCCGATCTATGTTCTCCTGAAAGTAACCATGAATAAATATACAGGATATGTGGTTCCTGTGCCAATGAAAATTATCTGGATAATACGTTCCTCATTTATCAGTAAAAAATATGTATGCATGCTGTACTATATTTATATATATATATATATATATATATATATATATATATGTTATAGTATAAATATGTTGCCACTGAGAATATTTGTCTCAATTTTAATGTTCCAGTCAATGCGATATTTATTTATTTCATTCCAAGGAAACACTACTGAGTAAGCACCCTCATTATAAAAAACTGAGAAAAGAGTACAAATTTTATTTTAATGTAAATGAAAAAAAAAATATTTTTTACAATAATGAAGGAAAATGCTATTGCTCGTGTTATTAGCGATTAGTGACGCCAATTAGTGATAAGTAAATTGTTCACGGAAGCGAGTTCAAATTACACCATTAATGTGTTTGAAAATCTGCGGTGTGGGAATTAGTTACTAGTTGAAGACTGACAATAGCAATTTGCATTTGTAGGGCAATTTCATTTTAATTAGGACTTAATACTCTTGTGATTGTATATGATATACTTAGGTTCATTAGATTGTATTGAATAATCATGAGACACAACAAACGCTGTTTTCGGTGTTAGAAGTAAAAGAAAAAATTGTAAAGATTTAATTGCAAATGGAACGATCCCAGACGAGGAACATAGTTCACAGCAACTGGGTAACACTGTCTAAGGAGATCGAAGAAAACAAAACAAGTACGACAATAGCCTGTTTGCACGGAAGTGTCTTAAATTAAAAAGTCTTATTGGCGCTGGCCCATTCCGCGCAAGCACACTACTCCTTCAACCATAAATAACACTGACAAGCAGCTGCTGGGGAATTACCAGCTTAGTGTACTAGTTACCGTATCGGAAAGCTGATCCGGAAACCCCGATTCGAATCCTGGCCTGTTTATGATTATGTAAGAGTGGGACTCTATGTTATGGTTTATATATTATTATATTCAAGATCCAAAAAGACCTGAGGTGTCAAAAGTTATCTTTTGACACCTATACTAACGTGTAAAAGAAAATCAAACTCTTAAGTTAATATCTTCAGTCTGTGAAATGCCATTAAATTTTCGAATTTTAGGCCAAAATTCGAATTTTTCGGTGATTATTTAAACTTATGTTATCATTAATAATATTTTCTTTGAACCTTAGGAGTGCCCTTTAACATCAATTTAATGTAATGATTTGGAATCTAAAGAATCCCCTTTACACGGGATGAATGACTTCGATTTTTGCGATAAAAATAATCACGGGTTTACAGCACTCAATTGGCTTCCAGAGAAATGATCCAGGACTTATCGAATGAAGGTTGATGCAATATAATTTTCACTCGTCTCCATCAAACCATTTACTATTAATGTGAGCACGTATTAGCACGACCTTAATTGACATTTATGTCCAAGGACTACCTTCCTATTTAACAGTGTTGCCAGAATACATCTACTTCGAACTTCTGAATGAACAACGTTAGCCGACGTAGCCCCCTTTACACATCACTCTATAGTTTGAGACTGGTATGACATTTTGAATAGTTGTTCAACATTTTTTCAATGAGATGTCGTTGCGGAATTGTATTCACAGCAACTCATCATTGGTCAGAGCTGCTGCTAATGGCAGTTCGATGACTTGGATTCCATCCCATTTTATAACTTTCATGTAGTCCTTAGCTTGAAAGTTTAATGATGATGCTATGAATTCCGAAGTTTTCTTCTGATCTGTTTTAAAGTACTCAAGAGTGTCAAGAATCAATGCACCACTTCGCTGACGAACGTAACACCTATCATCTGGCAACATTGTTATCACAAAGTTTTCCGTCTGATCACAGAAAGCATTGGTTTGCAGACAGGAGGGCTGCGTTCAAAAGGGTTCAGCAATTACTTCATCTTTTAAAGGGTAAACCAATAATCTCTTGAGGCAACTTTGATAATAATAAACTTCATGTGAAAGCACATCGGAACATACACCCAGGGACATACAAAAAGAAATCTTGAAGCCTATTGAGAGGACTCCTGGGCTTGTGATAGAAGAACGGTTTCCAATCGGTTAGCAGCAGTTGTAGCATCGCCTTCTTTTCTGACACGGACAAATACCTACCAGAAGGTCATTGACAAAAACAAGTTAAATAGAGAAACGTAGAGGACAGAGGAAAGAGAAAAAGTAAACACGTATCTGAAAGGCTACTTCAGGCTAAATAATTTGATGGTAGAAAAATAAAACAAATGTGTAAAAGATGTTGAAGGACCGAAAACTGCACAAAACAATGAAACTGAAAGAAAACATTACAATATTACAGAAATCTGGTTCGCAGCACATTTATCACGTAACACCTGAAGAAGGCCTGATGGAGATGCTTGAATAATTTAGGATTATCTACGTAAACATTCGATGGAATTGAATCACTGAAACTAGCACGGTAGTTTCAGTTGGCGAGGTCTAAAATATTGGGAAGTCTCTAGGCGTTTCAAGAAGTTTCTATGTTTGCATTTTCAATGGAACACCTACCAGCTGCATTCCAATAAATTGCGTGAGACGTGCGTAAGTCACCACCAATATAATCAATTTTATTTTATTGAACAAGGACGAACTGTAATAAATGCAAGTGTGCAAAGACGTTCCACTGAAAAATGTTCAACAAATATCCAAATAATTATCATACCACTCTCAAGCTATAGAGCGATGTGTGAAGGGAGGTTTTAGACCAGCGTCTGCTTACGTTGTTGGTTCAGAAGTTAGAATAAGATATATTATGGCAACACTGTTAGATAGGAAAGTTGTCCTTGAGCACAAATGTCAATTTAGTTCGTGCTCACACGTTGTTGCATTAGTAGTAAGTGCTTTGATGGAGACGAGTAAAAATGGCATTGCATCAACCTTCACGCGATAAGTACTGGATCTTTTTTCTCGAAGCCAATTGAGAGCTGTAAGCCCGTGGTTTTTATCGCTTGTGTACGTAATTCATCCAGTGTAAAGGGGATTATTTCGATTCCAAATCAACACATTATGCTTAAATTAGTATTAGACCACACTTCTAAGGTTCAAACAATATATTAAGTAAGAAAAAAAAAAATTTTGGCCTAAAATTCGAAGGCTTTCCACAGACTTATGTAATATTCATAGTATCATTGCAGCCCTTAACGATTATTATCTTATAGGTTAAACAATCTACCAACTGGAACTCTGGATTCTCAGTTACCAGTATCTGGTTGTTTCCCGATAGTCACAGTTTTTATTATTCTTATTTTCTTAGCATACATGCCTATTTTTTGATCGTGTTACAATACATGTGTAACTCTCTCGTCAATGCCAATACAAAACTTCCACACAAATAAAACACTGATGTCGGGTTTCAGTAACCTCCGTTAAGAATTTAACGTGTCATTAGTTAACGAACGTATTATATTTTCAAGGGCCAACAATTTCTTAAAGATTTTTTAAAGTCTAACGAAGGTTGGTGAAATCCAGCAAGAGTGTTGTACAAAAACAATCACGATTTTTTTCCATTCGAAACTGTTGATCATAAGAGCACAAATTAATAAACTGTGTTTGAAGTTTTAGTTTTTTGTACTAATCCAATTTTGCATATCTTTTTATCTATAAAAGGGATCTTCAAATACAGATTTAATAAACAAAATCTTTGATTTAGATCGTCTTTTTGATTTTTTATCTAATAAGTCCACGAAAAACAAAAATACTATCAGAAATATACGCACAATTCTCTGAAATGTAATGATTGATGCTGTTTATTGCATTATATGGTAAGTCTGTTGCTATTTTCTAGTTAACAACAGATTATCCTTTAATATTACAGTTGGTAAACGAAGAATGTAAATCATTAATAAAAAAAACAAATATTTTGTAAAAATTCTGTTTAAAAAGTAAGCCTGATCTCCATTTTCTAATTTACCAAACTTAATGCAGCTTTTCAATTAGAGTTAATCATTTTTAGATATATTTGTTACTTTGAAAGAGTACGCAACATATAAAGCATAGTTGCAGCTTTGAAAGATTAAGGGGAGATTTCATACCTAACTTTCATTTTGTTAAAGAAACGGTTTCACAGTGGCAATCAAGTAAATGCAGATATTGTGTTCCCTAAATCTATAAATATTATAGTTCTGTTGATAAAAATATTTGTCATAACGGAGGGTCACGATATGTTGTCGCTGAGATCCTAATCAAACATAGTGCATCTGATAGAGGATGGTGGGATATAGAGACTACCAAAATTAAAGGTGCGATGGACAAGGGGGTCGGAGCTAGGGGGAGGCGAAACCTCGAAATTCATAGAAGTTAAATAAAGGATATATCCATAGTATTTCAGAATAAAGGACGGAACTTTCGGGAGGTGATTTCTGGTATAAAAACAAGTAAAAAGTTTCCTTTGAACATGGGTGAAATTTCGCTTAGTTTTGGAGATACAGCGTTTCAAACTTTTGAGTCCAAAATCGACGCCCAGTAATGAGAGGAAATGAATAATTCTCAATAAGTCAGAAACGAGTCATTGAATGAAATTTCCGTTTCCGGAAATTTGTAAACTTTGGTAAACTTTTATTTTTATATTGGCCAGTCTTCGGCTCGGTAAAGTTGGCTGGTCCAAAGTTGATCAGTGGTAAACTTTAGACTTCGGTCCGTCACGATTCTCCTTTAGGTGTTAAAATCCACACCCATCCCCGAACTCGAACCAATGACCTTCGAAGAGATGGACTTCAGCCGCAGACCGTTCTGTCACCCAGGAAATTCCGAAAATTTGTTTCTAGCAACATGGTGGACATCGGCAGTGAAAATACAATGTAGAGCACACATTACAGTGTTGCAAACTATGGATAAGACAGAGAAGTTTTCGAGAACTACAGGTCAGTCCATCTGAAATCGTTCAGCTTGGTTAATCGATCTCTTTTAAATAATAATAATAATAATAATAATAATAATAATAATAATAATAACAATACTTATATTCCTAATATTATAATATTTCAAAACGGGTATTCTTTTATTTCTATCCCAACCTATTAATTAAAGGCCGCCATCTTTGAAATATCTCCGTACTGGTTTATCGTAGGACATTCAAACAGAAACCATGTAATAATAATAATAAGTCACTAGTGCATGAGGCCTCTCCCCGATGGGAAGAGTTGGTCTACATCTACCACGCTGACCAGACGGGTTGGAAGAGGAGAGCCGTGTATTTTCCTTTAAATCTGCTTGATAATTTTAGTTTTCTGCATGATAAGCCTAAAATGTAACTGAAGTGATCAAAATGGTATGCAAATGTGATTGCCAAAACATAATAAATTCCTGTTTTCGGGAGCTTTTGGTACGGAGCGGATTGAATATCAGGGTTGATCTTTTGTACACTATTACACATCAAATTGTATTGAAAGTATACAAAATATGAAGGCTGATATGTGGCTCCTTAATTTTGTATGAATGTTTGAAAATCCAAAAAATCCTATTTTATGCGTATTGGAGGCCCGATATCTCTGGTGGTACAGCATATAAAAATCCATTTTTTTTACATATTGTACAGCTATATAAGGAGAACATATGGTAGTAATTTCAACTATGATATTTTAGTCTCGACAGAGTTAAAAATTTGGAAATTGAGTATTAATAACGTTTTGCGTGCTTTAATAATGTGTTTACCAAAGCGCGTACTTGTATTATATCCCTGATTTACAAATGATTAATAGGTTGAAACTCAAATATCAAAATTGATATTTCTACCGTATGTTCTCCTTAAATAACTGTGTAATATGTGAAAAAATAGATTTTTATATCTTGTTCCACCAGAGATATCGGGTCTGTAATACACCTAAAATACGAATTTTTGGATTTTCAAACATTCATGAAAAATTATGGAACCACATATCAGCCTTCATATTTTGTATACTTTCAATAGAATTTGATGTCTAATAGTGTACGTAAGATCCACGCTGATATTCAATCTGCTCCGTACGAAAAAAAAAATGGAATTTATTATGTTGTGACGATCACATTTGGATATTATTTTGATCACTTCAGTTACAATTTAACCTTATCATTCAGTAAACTAAAATTATCAAGCAGATTTAAAGGGAAAACACGATTTATGTTTGAATGTCCTATGATAAACCAGTACGGAGATATTATATTTTCTTGTAAATTGCTGCAAAAATGGTCTATTAATTAATAGACTGGGATAGAAATAAAAGAATATCCGTTTTGAACTATTCTGATATATGGATTATTATTATTATTGAAAGAGGTCGATTAACCAAGCTGGACGATTTCAGATGGACTGACCTGTAGTTTGTATAAGATTGTGAAAACTTCTCTGTCTTATTCGTAGTTTGCGACACTGTGATGTGTGCCTCAAATATGTTGTTTATCATTACTAGACGATGTGAAATATCCAATAACACGATGAACTTCCATTTGAAAAAAATAAGGTTTATACCTAGTTGGCAACACTGACAAACTAGTTACATCGTATTTTCACTCCTGATGTCCACCATGTTGCTAGAAACAAATTTCCGGAAATGAAATTTGCATTCAATGACTCGTTTCTGACTTACTGAGAATTATTAATTTCCTCTCATTACAGGGCGTTGATTTTGGACCCTAAGTTTGAGACTCTGTATCTACAAAACTAAGGAAAATTTCACCCATTTTCAAATGAACTTTTTTTACTTGTTTCGATGTAAGAAATCATCTCCCGAAAGTCCTGTCCTTTATTCTGAAATACTGTGGATATATTCTTTTTTTAACGTCTGTGAATTTCGAGGTTTCGCCCCCTTGTCTACCTTAAATTGTGGTATTCTCTACATCTCAGCATCCTGTATCAGATGCACCATGTTTGATTAGTATCTCAGTGACAAGTATCGTGACCCTCCCTTGTCAGACCTTAGACTAGTATGAATGAGTAATATATAATAATATGTAAATAAAGATAAACCTACATTTCAAGAGACGCTTTAGAAAACACTTATATTGTTTAAATAGCTGAATGCCATGTTATTAATTAAAATCAAAGTTGTTAATTTACTTCAATTAATTGCATCGAATTCGTAAATATTTAAGAATATTTATAGTTTAGCATTCTCATATTATGAGGATATAGCTCCCCCCCCCCCCGCCTTATTCTCAATAGAATACCAGAGTTACTACTGTGCAAAGGATTTGATACAGCATCGTTGTACATACTCAATAAGTCAAATACACACATCAGCTGATACAAAAATAACGAACAAAGTCTATCTTTGTACTAAATGCAGGTATATCTTAATACTAAAAAAACTGAGTAGGTAATATAAATTTTAAACTCCAAACGGAATACGAAGTGTTCTGTTAGCCAATTCCTCAAAGGTGAATATAATAACTTACATCACGTAATTAAAAAATTACACCATTAGCGGGGAGTTTTGAACACTTGTAATGTATTATATTATTATTTGTTCCGAAGTAGAACCCGAGATTTTCCGAAATGTTTGCAGCGGAGTCATACGAAGTGTAATTTAAAAAAGCTACTACGAAACACGTTGAATATAATAAAATATAATTTAAAATGATTTCAATTAATAAATAAACTAGTAACCAAATACTGCTAATATTCGAGGAGAGTAGTGAATACATATTTAAAACTAGAAGGAATTGGCACAGATATTTAGTGTAAAAGTTTTACCGAAATCCTTTCATTAGTCTCATCCATTAGATTACAAGAATAGTGAAAGACACATTAATCCTCCAATTGCATTAAACAGACCTATTTATTTTTAAATAAGTAAAATGAAAGCGGCAATACAAGAGATATCAACGTGCTCTCGCAATGTATACCAAGATCCAGGAATCAGATAGTTCGACACCAACACAAAGCTGTCTAGGCTCCAAAGCAAATTCCTCAACAACATAATATTGGGAATTTTAACGAGTGTATAGAAAAGTAACGGTACGAAAAACCAAGACATTTACAGTAGCAAACTTGGTTCCCACAAAGATTCTGTTTTTATGATTTTGTTTTATACTATTCCAGTGATAGAAGAAACTAAAGAGAAATGTAATTCTGGTTTGTTCATTAATCTTGTTGAACGTTGTTCGTGAAATATATGTACGCCAAAGAATCTATTCCTGAAAATTAAACATCTTTAGACAAAATTGATCTTCGGAAATTTTGACTTGATCTTGTTTAGAGGAGAAGGTCCACGATGAATTCTTGTTCCGGAAACAAATTTGACAAGCTGATTGGCTGACTTGCGAGTTTATTATTGGAGATGGTTAGAGAGTGTTGTGCTACATTGAGTATTGCCACTTGTACACTCAGATTCCTGGAAAATGACTTTTTTTGTTGTAAATTTATGAAATTTGACAATGTGATTATCAAATCAATACTCTATCCAATTTAAAGTAAATAATTGGTATTCTCTCTTTGTCGCCTTATATTGGTGCAATGTTTCCTCGTTGTGCAAACTTCAGGGCTTTAAAATTTTTCATCTGCAATTTTCTGTGGATTAGAATGTATGATGTTCTAGTTTTCAGTGCATACCATTCTTATGTGAAGGTGAAAATTTAAGATGTTTACAAGAAGACAGTAATTACATAATAGCAATAATACCGAAACTGAGACAAACGTTGGTAATAACCCTATTTAATCTCAAACAATATTCTCCTAAATGCAAATTATTTCTTGCACCACTGGAAAGTTTTGAAGTTTTTCAACCTACATTGTAGTGCAAAACCAGCTCAGGAGATTCCTGACATAAAAAAAATAGACGATAAAGAGTGCACAAATACGGTTTCAGAGCTATAAACTGCTGAAAATGTGGGAACATGAACTTTAGAACTTCATATTTAAAATACCATTAACAATAGAACTGAGGCTGCATGCTAGTATAAAAAATGTGAGATCTACTCTATCCAAAAATTGATATTCTAAAGTTGTACAATGAGCGTAAGGGGTTCACCAAAGGAAATAGAAGATTCCGATAAATTCTCTGTAATGAGATGATGGACTCTTAATACAATTTCCTGCAAAATGAAGGAAAATGGACATAGCACCTTCTTTTCCAGTGGTCTTCATTGATATTTGCTAAACAGACTCCAATTTTGTGTAGGAATTTAGCATTTGATGACCTAAATAATTAATGTTATTTCGTAGACACTATATTTCATAGTTTTGTAGGAACTGAGAATGGAAAATGGAATTTAGGATACCACATGTATGTAGTCCTTTTTTTTTTAAAAAAAAGAAAAAAAGTCTGTTTAATCTAAAACTTTATTGGTCCTTCATGAATTTCAAATATTCAATGATGATATTCTGTTTTATTGCTGGTGATACTGTGTTTTGCTTCCGTACCAGTACCAGAGGGATAGAACAAAATACATTGTGTTTTATTGTCTACTGATTAACAATGTATATGTATTTTCAAATTGGGAAAAGGTGTGTCTTATATCCTGTAAACTTTGGTTCAAGATCTGACTGTTCAATCTGTTATCCAGTGAGTAGTATTTTGTAGGTAAGTTCTGCATTTGTATTATCTTTCTTAGATATTAGGATAGCATTCCTCTGTATAATCCACAACATTACATTTGGTAGTGCTCTTCCCGAGCCAAACCTAACTTAATTTCACTGTATTATGAAAAGTTTACTCCTACTTTGATTTTTGATATTTTTCTATCAATCTTTCTTAATAATGTGATAGGTAGTTACATAGGTTATAATTCATATATTTGTTTTGATGCTGTATGATGTCAAATGCACTTGAAGGTCAATGACGTTGGCCATTCCTTTCTTTCCACTGTTAAATGTGATCTCCATGTCCATGATTTTTCTAGCTAATCGTAATCGTTTTGAAATATTTTATCAAAATACTGTTTGGGAGCTGAATGTATGTGTTTACCCTATATATATATACAGTATATAAACTTTGTCTTCTGGTAAGAATGTTTTCGCATAATTTGACTGTACTGCTTGTGAGAGTTATTGCTCTGTAGGTTTTGGAGTTGAACTTGATCTTTTTAGTTTTAATATAAAATAAATATTGAGAGTGGATTTCCATTGTTTCGAAATACAGCTATTCTTGATTGAGTATTAAATAATGTAGCTAAATTTAAAAAAAATAGTGAAGGTATTTTTACATAATATTAATTAGGTTCATCTCGTAGTTCTGTATTTCTTCCATTAGCACGTTTTTCGTTCTTTTGTGTATTTTTTTTCTAATAGGACATTGATATTGCAATGTATGTATTCTTTTCTATTCAAGTCATTAATAGATATCATTATCATGCAGAATCACCTGTTTTATAACTTTAGTTATATTCACGACCTTATTCTGAATTTGTTTTGTCTCATAGTGGTGAAAACTTTCCTAAATTTTCTTTCTAAAACTAAAAATATTGTTTTCTTGTTTACCACACACAGAACCGTGTTGAGCACATTAGTCGTACCTCTTCGCGTGATCGATGGACTATTCCTTCACATCGAATTTGAGCGATGTTAGTAACAATGGAATTGTGCGTAGTCTGTGTGAAGTAGTTGTTGTATAAGGCGATCAGTAATCATCTGTATTGGATAAACAAAACTGATGAAAAGAATCAGCGTAATGGAATCAAAACTCCAATAAGCAGTGATGATATTAAACCAAAGTAACAATCGGTTTGCACAACTTGTAAATTCTATTGTAATAAGGATGTATAATTACAAAGGGTTTTGCCACTTAAAAGATTTACAAATGTATCACGTTTTACAAGAACAGAATTATAAATTAAATAGAAATGGGCTAGAAAAATACAATCACCTTACTGTAAATAATTTTGGATTTCGGTCACTCCCAGTAGCATAAATTAACGAGATATCTGAGTTACGTAACTGTAAATTAATACTGAATTCAATGCGGCTGAGATTGTGTCATTTTTAGGTAGATTTCGATGAAAAGTTTAACTATTGGGATCGGTACCATGTCATATATATATATATACACACGCTAGGGGCCATAATTTTGAAGATCTTTGAGCCAAATTTTATTATGTTGTTTCTAGGCTTAATGGTTCGGTTGAGTTCGTTAATGAGCAAAATCGGCCCAAGGGGGTGGGGTGGTCGTGGAGGGGGTTGAAATTTTGAAAAGGTTATATATCAGCCCCTATGGAGTTTATGGGGAAACTTTGTCTGAATAAATTATAGTACTCCCTAAGAAGTTTACGGTGACACCAACGATAGAGAGGTTGTCGGGGTACGAGAGAGGGTGGGGGTTGAAATGGGAAATTTTTAAAACCATGTCTTGTGGATTAACGTTGAAAAGCTCTTGATGATTAATCAATAAATCAATAAGTAGTTTCTCGATAAGGCTCATATTTCGTTAAGGGTATATAAGATGGTGGATATCATCGTGCCAGTTAATTTCAATTGGAATATCACTACACTCAGTTCTAATAATAAAACGTTTGCACGGTAACTTGTTAACCTATTAGGGTAATTAGTTACCGTATTTATAATTTTATAATGAAAAGAAAATGATGAAAGTAAATTTACTTAAAGTGTTTTTATTCTGCACTTACCCCAATAAATTCAATCAAAAACACTTAGAAATCTACCTCAGCCTGTAGGTCTGCTGGAAGGATGTTTTTTTTAAGTGAAGAAAGCATTTCTAATGAATGAAATCTTATGTACATACACGAGGTAACTTAAATACAAAATAAAAAATCCAAACTTTATTCGTTTTTTGGTTCTAGTTAGAATAAGAGAAATAGCAAATTCAAATAATTGAAAGATGAACAGAATTTGAATTTAATTTGTAAGGTCTTTAGGTAACTTCGTGTCAGGCAGTATTATGATTTAGATTCGAAATACAAAAATTCTGAAAATTCCTACTAAAATATTCCATGCGCATACTTTACGTTGCAATCGTAATCCACCTGGCATTCTTCTTAGACAGGACTACAGATCTTCCTTTCTATCGTAGTCTTCTAAGACTTGACTTTTAAAGATGAACGAGAACTAAAACAAAACACTTATCCCACTTGATAGTCATACCAAATTTGCTCACTTGCAAGTAGTCAACCCTGCAAACTACGTTGTGGTGTGGGTTGCTCAGCTTTTAAGGATATTTCTGACAATCATATTCTATTTAATGATTGCACCATTTCTACATTGTCATCACCTTCCCACATCCACCCATAAGGGTGCTGGGGTGTCTTACCCCCACAGTATTTTTTTAGATTGTATTTGTTATGTGTATCGAGTTTGGTTGAAATTGCTTGAGATGTTCCAGAGTTATACTGGAACATACATACATATATTTTTATAATGAGTTTGAAACATGAGAAGAATTACAATATCACGTTTAATAGTTTCTACGCTGGTGCATCATCAACGTTTAATTTTAAATAAATGAAACTGAGGTATATTACGATGAAAGAAATAATCAAATTCTTCCTTGGTTCTCTGAAGTACCTTCTCCTTCCTTTTTTTTCTCTTCATTCATCGGTCTTTTGTATGGATCCCATTTTTTGAAGGTTCTACTGTAGAAGCTTCGTGCCTTTTATGATACGTTTCTAAAGTGTTTCTTATAAATGTTGAGGTAAGATTCATGACACCGAATACTTGCTCAGCTTTAGCTCAACTTGCTGCTAAAATATGGATGATTTTAAGAGCTTTTTGTATGGTAAGAGGAAATTTCGTATTTCCTACATTTATACTATTCACATAGTCCATAAAATCAATAATAGTGTTAGAATTGATTACTCAATTGTGAAAATGTTCCTTGTCACTCTATTGATAAATAGTTGCATAACAAGATCAAACGTTGGTGGTTGGATCCAATACTGAAAACAGATTTTAAATTTGCCTGTTCTGATCTTCAGTTAAAGTCTACTTTCCAGGTTGACAATGTCACTCTGAATATCTAGTCTTTTAACAAATCTCATTAATTCTTGAATCAGTACAAGAGCCCCTTCGGGGTAAAGGGAAGAGTGACGCAAGAATTCTACTCACAAAAGAAGTGATATCCATTTTGTGAGTTACATTCTTTGTGTCACTATGACCGAAGTGTTTCCTTTGTAATAAAATTAATAAAATTAAGAGACTTAGGGCCAGTTCTACAATCGACCACTGAACTTCTAGTCAGCGCTAGGTTGACACCAAGTCTGATTTTGGCCAATGAGAGTACGCAAAATGAGAGTTGGCCTCAACTTAGCGCTGACTAGAAGTTTAGCGGTCGATTGTAGAACTGGCCCTTAGTATCTTCCCTTCTCCCATAGTGACACAAAAAAAAAATCACTCGCAAGTGGATACCATTTTTTTTGTTAGTAGAATTCGTGCGTCACTCTCCCCTTTACCCCGAAGGGGCTCTTGTACTGATATCACTTATTTTGTAAGGTTGCGTATTAAAGAAGTGCATACACAGTCTTCATACAAAAAGTTGATTTTGGACCATGGTAGACACAGTATCTCGAAAACAGTAACTCCTATAAAAAAATAAGCATCAATTTGTCTCTAGAAGGCCCGCAATTGACCCCCAAAACTCCCTGGTACCAACCATTTTTCGCTAAAGCAAAAAAACAAACAGAATGACAGAGGCCCTTTTCTATCATTTGTGACAATTATGTAATTGGGATGAAAAAGTCATAACTTTTGAACCCCTTCACCGATTTTAACGTGTGATACATCGTTTGAAAGGTATTGAAGCATAGATTACGATTACGTACGTTTCTGCCGTCTACATGGTCTGGGGTTAGTGCTATCACTAGAAATGTAAAATTCTTTAAACAACAATGAATAAATAAACTAATTCTTTTTCATCTTTTAACGTTTTCAAGTCATTCCTTAACTAAACTAAAAACCACCCTCTTTTGCTTCCGTTGACATGACGTCATATCACACTTTCGTCCTGATAATAATTTAAATTATGAGATGACAATAGTTGTGTGATCTGAACCTGCTAGTGATAAAGTTTTTGCTAATCCTATCTAATTATAGTTGGTAATTTTCTGATTAGCCAATCACGTACATAGTCATGTTAGTTAAGAGAGTGAATTAGTATTGGAGGTAAGGTTTAGAGAAGGTTGATCAAGGAAAATTCATTGATGTGTATTCCAACCGCCCGTAAGCACCAGCAGAGAGGCTCTCAAGTCCACTTCATTCCAAATTTGTTGGATTTTGCACTGTTTATGTAATTTGTAAGTTAATTTTCTTGAGTTTGTAAAAATTCTTGATATGTGACTGGATGGTATCTTGGTATTCCAAACTGATTTATGTCTATATTTTGGGTTAGTAGTTTATTCTGTAAAGCTTTGATGAAGCATTTATATTTTTGATCTTATAGAAATTCGTTAAGTGGGGTCAAACCTGCTGTCTTATACAGAGTTGCAGTGTTGTCCTTTCAGAGTTTGAAAGCAAATCGGAGGTTATATCTTTCAATTTTTTGTAGAGGAGCTATATTTGTTGCAGAGTTGAAAAGTTGATGTCCGTATGTAATAATAGTTCTTATTAATTTGTAAATATGCATTTTTATCCCAGCAGAAAAGTTGTCGTTGTAGTATATTGCTCTTAAAGTGGAATGTGCCTGCATTCCCTTTTTACGAGTGTTTAGAATGTGTTTTCTAAATGTCATTCTCTAGTCTAAAAGAACTCCCAAATATAGAAGGTTTGATCTTTCTATTATTCATTGTCAAATATTTATGTTTGTCCCGGATGGTGTTACGTCGTGAATATTAGAAAAGTATAAATTGTGTTTTATTCTCATTTAATGTTAAAAGTCAGGTATTACACCATTGAACAAATTTTTCAGTAATAGTTTCCAATTTTTGAATTATATCTTTGGTGGATTTGGCAATGGACCAATAAGCAGTGTGGTCTGCAAATAAACCTAGTTTTGTACAATTTTCTGTTGGAATCGGTGTATCATTGTCATAAATTAGGTAAAGGACGCGACTCATAACAGCGCCCTGAGGTACACCTCTTTTGATATGAATATCGTGACTAAGATCGTTGTTTATTTTAATTTGAGTGGTTCCGTCGTTTAGAAAATTAGTTATCCATCTATTATAGGTGGTAGGAAGTTGAAGTTTATGAAGTTTGAATATCAGACCGTCGTGCCAGACGGTATCGAAGGCATTTGTCAAGTCCATAAATATGGCCCCAGTACGATATTTTCTATTTAGTATGCATTGAACATCTGTAGTTATTGAAAGTAATTGGTCTATGGTGGAAATTTTGTTTCTAAATCCGGCCTGAAATGGAGAGAGTTGGTTCTTTTCTTCCAAATAGTTTGATAGTCTATGTGCCAATATAGTTTCACATATTTTTGCTATTGTATTTGTGTTATAGGGCGATAGTTATCCGAATTTGAACTGCTTTTGTTAGGTTTAAGAATTAGTATGGTGAATGCTTTCTTCCAATGGTTGAGAACGAAACCAGTTTTGATTGAAGAGTTATATAGCTTTGCCAGAATGTTGAGAAAAGACTTGGGAGATTTTAGTAATAATATGTATGGTATATTATCCGGTCCGGGAGAAGTGTTTTTCTTTTTCTTGGGAATTTGTACACTTGTAGAATTTAAAACGGTTTTTGGAAATCGCTGAATTTTTCTTATGTATACAAACGTAGCGGGATGACAAATATATCTATGATAGATCTGAACAAATACCAAGATGAATCAATACAGTTTTTTGATTCCTCTTCTCAATAAATAATTAACAAGTCAATGTGGATCGCATGCTATTTGCAGATAACAGATATAGAAATATTCGAGCCACATTACTTAATTTCTTTAAAAGCTAAACTTATTCTTCCCTTTCTTTATAACACATCGATAGCGACACCTACAATACGCATAGAATACATGATATTCCATTTTCTTGAAAAATAAAATGAAGTATCTGATAAATCAAAATAATGATTTCTTTAAAGCCTATCCACAATCTCATACAAACAGAGTTCCTAACTTAAGATGTTCATCGAAAATAAAACTTGGAAATGACGCTAGATGGTGCCAATAACTGGGTAGTGATATTTATAAAACGAAACGATTCTACGTATAGTTCCGTAAGAATACAAATGTAAGAAGATACACCTATTTTTGTAGCACTCATGCTCATGCATAAGAGCTAGTTAAGGACCTCAAGTTATACAAAAAGTCATACTACTTGTAATTTGGCAACTAACTGAAGAAACCCAAGAATCACGGCCTATAAAGCGTGGTTTTCTGTTTATTAATATATCAGACTAACAGCCGGTACAATGTATTTCGATCATATTTTGTACCTAAAAAGAGTATTTGAAAAATGTGAATAATGGTGAACATATTGTTTTAATCTTTTGTCCAGTTCTTTTTCGATATCGTCACTTTTCCTTATCCTATCACTTCATGTTGATTGTCCATGTTTTGTAATGAGAATTTCTAATATTTGGAAACCCTTACGCTACTATTCCATATTAGATGAGAGTATAAAGTTGTAATATGAATTTGTTCTTTGCTTATTTGGAAAGAGGTGAAGCAAGCGGTACTGATAGAGTATAAAAGAGTGTCTGACAGAATTACTTCATTTGTATCAATACTATGTGTAAACAAATTTGTTGTTCCAATTGACACTTACCTATCTTTCTATAAACGCTATATCATGAAGCTTCTAACAATATATTAGCATTAATTTTAGTCTCATTAATAATAATGATATGCAGCAATGGTAATTGTTTTCGATTATTCAAGAGCGGATTATCCGGTTTGTGGGTTATTCGTACAGGGCTTTTGTTAATAATAATTATTATTATTAATAGTAATTATTATTATTTCTTGTTTCCTTGGCCAGCAACCAGAGTTTTTCAGATGTTACCGTAATTGAAGACCTGAATTGCGAAATATCCCAAGTCCACCAAACTATTTTCTTTTTCAAGGGGAACAAAAAACAGTACAAGGACTTGAGATGTTATTCTGTTCGGCTGAAATTATTTAGTATTTAAAATATTTTTTGTTGTTGTTGAAGTTAGGAATATTACGCAGCAAATAGCCCTTGGAACATAGATGTGGACGAACAGAAAAAATGAAAAAAGTGGATTTGGGATATTTTGGAACTCAGGTCTTCAATTGGTGTGTTTACTTTACAGAGCAAATCGTGTGACATTGTAAGGGTACTGTAGTAGCTGAAGTTTCCTAAAGAAGACACAAAGGAAAATGTGTAGCTCCTGTGCGGTGCTTTTTGTCTTTCGTTGGACTTTACATATATCTGGTGTAGTAAAAAGTAATCCATTATTTTCGCATGACATTGAAGGCTTGACTTACCATAGTTAGAATGATCCGATTTAGGTCACATATGCGCCGTTTTGTTCGATAACGTGTTGCCATGTGGAAGGTAATATCATGATGCCTCTCTCATAGAAGCCCTTGTCCCTATTGGCAAAAAATTGAGACAGTCGATGTTCACAAGCCTCTCTTGACGCGAATTTTGCACCAGCAAACGTGTTCGTCATGGACAGAAACAGATGGTAATCACTCGGTGCCAGGTCCGGACTATAAGGTGGATGCATAAGAACTTCCCAACCAAGCTCCCGGACCTTCTGGCGAGTCACTATCGATGTGTGTGGCCTACCGTTGTCCTGGTGGAACACAATGCCTCTCCTATTGGCCAAAGCTGGCCGCTTCTGGGCGATTGCTGCCTTCAGACGGTCCAATTGTTGACAGTAATGTTCCGAGTTAAGGATTTGGCCGTAGGGGAGCAACTCATAGTAGATAATTCCGCCAATCCCACCAAACACACAGCAAAACCTTCCTGGCCGTCAATCCTGGCTTGGGCACCGTTTGCGCCGGAGCATCGCGCTTCGACCACGACCGTTTTCGCGTGACGTTGTCGTAAGTGATCCACTTTTCATCACCAGTCACCAACCGCTTCAGAAATGGGTCGCTTTTGTTGCGATTCAGCAGCGATTCGCAGATGGAAATTCGGTCCATGAGGTTTTTTTGCGTTAACTCGTGTGGCACCCATACATCAAGCTTCTTTTTGTATCCAGCCTTATGCAAATGGTTCCACACGGTTTTTTGTGCAATGTTTAGCTCTTGGGCAATCGAAACAGTGCTTACATGATGGTCGGACGCGACAATGTCCATGATTTTATCGACATTTTCGACACTTGGCCTTCCAGTGCGTGGTACATCTTTGACGTCAAAATTACCGGAACGGAATCGACGAAACCAAAATTGCTCGTGATTGGCTGTTACAGTATCAGGACCATAAACACTATTCACATTTGCAGCTGCCTGGCTTGCGTTTTCGCCTTTATTGAAGAAAAACTGTAAAATATAGCGTATTTTCTCTTTGCTAGTGTCCATTTTCACGCGCGCTCACACAACACTGAGTCAACTCATCACAACTATCTGAACAGTGTTTGTAGTACGCAGTCTCATCGTTTGAACGCCATCTCATTGAACCCGATCGGACGTATACAACGCGAGATACAGATCACTGAAGATATCTATTGGCAAAATAATGGATTACTTTTTACTACACCAGATATATCTGTGTTGTTGCCAAAATTGATTAAAAATTGTAGTTGTAGTTCGTTGAATTGAATTTTCTCGTGTTAATTTCGGCAGATCTTCCAACAGTAAGATCTACCATTGTTTACAGGCATTTCACCTTTTTATCTCTTAAATCCAATTGTCAACTGATTTGTAATTAAGTTATTTATTAGAGCTGATTCTTTCAGAGAATAATATTTATAATCTTTATATTTATAAGAATATTTTCTGGTTTTAAGCATTCCCTTAGGTATTTCATTGTAATTTCCCGGAGTATTGGTCGCACTACACACGTAAATGTAGTTCTGGGTGAAGGATTTTCTGTTATATTTTTCTCTTAGTTGTTCACAGGACCTATTTTGTAAAGAAGAGTCTACAGAGTATTCGGTTTGACTACCCCCTCGAAGATCTTGATTAGAGTAAGCTACAAGGCTATTATTGGTAATTCTGTTTGAAATAATATTAAACAGAGACAGAGATTCGTTTAATTGCGATTTGTTATTTTCTGATGATTACTAGGTAGGTGCCTAAGAGATTACTTCCCTCGGTGAGCAGTCTCCAGGAGGCAGGGAAGGGGAAGCCAGCGGACAGGACATTTATCTAGGTATTGTACCGACATTAGCAGAAATGCTTTAAAACCTCAGTCAGTATTGTCAATAGCTGGACTCGAAACTACGTCCCTCTCTACATGCAATCTGGTATCCGCGACTATACCATAGAAATCTAGAATTTTGTTTATACTAAGACAAAAAATATAAGATAATTTCATAAAAGAAATTTTATTTTATTAACAATTACGTAATTATTTGTATATTATTTAAATATTTGTTATTCAGTTTGAAGAAAGAATCTATTATGTTTCTACTTTTCCTCAAATTCTCCATTCCGTTAACATATTGAATAATTAAATAGCATTAGAAACAATAACAAAGCAAGGAGGGAGTCCTTTGTACAACTGTCAAGTTTAATTATGGCAATCTTTATATGCGTTTCTTAAACAGACCCTCTCACCCGATTCTGCAGCCTTCCCATTTCTCCTCTCTATTTTAACTTCAAAATACAATGGTGGTTGTCATGCTGTGTTTATTTCCGAGTAAATGAAGCGTTTTATACCTTTTTCCTTCCTTAATCGTAAACCCTCCTTCTGTTGTTTCCTTAACGCTCAATGTACCGTCTTATTACTTTGGTCCTGTAAGGTTAATGTGGTAACACCCAGAAGGGGTTGCAGAGTCAGGATATTTCTTCCCCTTCCCTTCATATCCTTATCCTTAATATAATCATATTCCCAGTAGAATTTTTTGTCTTTGTCTCTTGTTCCTTTCCTCACCCTCTTCCTCTGATCTCTCTTTCTCGATCTGCTTCTAATCTGGAGGCTAAGAATTTCCCTTTCTCCGAATGGAAGTAGAACACAATGTATGAAACTGTAATAAAAAGTATACTGGAGGGGAAAAAAATCTCCCGTATTCACTGTTTTATAGGATTTAATCATATCAAAGCCAGTCTTTCTTTTTTTGTTACTTTTTATACAGCTCCTTAAGTTAAAAGGGGGGAAAATATGAATTTACCCTGACATCTTTTTCCCCTTTCCTTATTGCTACTACGGAATATAGAATGGAAAATGGGAAAAAATGAAATTTTAGTTATAAATTAAGAATTAAAAGTTAAGGAAGCCAGGAAATCAAATTTGTCTGTTAGTATATTTCTTTCTTAAAAACAGAGAAATGTTTAATAAAACTGTGTAACTGAGTTGTAAGCCAATTAAGAAATATTTAGTCCAGGGAAATAATAGGAATAAAATGAAAACAGAAAAGCAATTATTTTTGACTTAACCGTATCACTGAGTTGAAAGCATGTTACTAACGAGCTTGTTAAATGTGTAGAAATAATAATATAATGTTAGAAAAGGATATGTTGCTGAATTGTTAGGCCTTTAGGCATCTGTGGCTCAGGCTGCAACGATGTAGGAGAAAGGATGCGGAAAATAGTCGGCCAGGACCTAAGATGAAGATATTATCCTGTCATTTGCCTGATGCGACCGAGGAAAAACTATTAAAATCCTCAGTCAGAATGATCAGTCACCGGTATCAAGCCCAGAACCTCCTGAATGCGAAGTAAACACTCTACCAACTGAGATATGACCGCTCGGTAAAAAAGATTTGTATATTGGAGAAAACAGACAAATATTTCCACAAAGGCCACAGGTGCTCCTTGCTCTTTATGTCTTAATATAATGAAAACAAAATCAACAATTTTAAATAATAGAGTGCGTTAAAAACAAAAGAGGAAAGCTGATTTTGAAAATATGTATATATATAGTTGAAAGCTATAATTATTTTACACGTGACTTTTATTATTCTCCGAGACTGCTCATCTCACCTTGACTAATTTTTCAACGGTGATCATGACGACTAGAATTAGCAGAATTTTTTATTGAATATATAAAATCAGACGAGACAGACGAATGACCACCTAAAAACCACAAGAAACACCTGCATGAACCATCTCCGACTCCTTGGATGTCTGGTAAAGCAACATTCAGCAAATTATTCACTGTGTTACAAAGATGTACGTGAAGTAATAAATGGTTGTTCATTTTATTTGAATGTATTTTAATTATGTTGTTACTCAAAGTTGAAGATAGCATCGTCCTTTTCTACTTTTACTTCAAATTTGATTAGGATATGTAATATCGTCTAGTTACATTATCTATGCTTTGTCTAAAAAATGGATGATTACGTCAATTTTGTTATAGGATTATCACGTACTAAAACCAGTACCTGTTTGCTATGTAGACGCAAAGTGTACTCTAAAAAGTTTTGATCCAAATTTCACTCGGGCTTATTAATTTCTATCTTTTCATATATAGGTGATATAACATCTTCACAGAAATGTACTCATTTTCATGTTAGAAATATTAAGTAACAGATATCTGAAACCAGTTGACTTCAAAATGGTTGAACCTAAATTGGATATTTTATTTCAGTAGATAAATTGCATGGCCCATCTAGTGGTCTTTTAAACTCCAATGATTATACATAAAAATTATAGCTAAAAATCAAATTAAAAGTAATACAATAAATACAGTATAAATCTTGTCGATAACAAAGAAACTTACTGCTTCATTAGGTCCTTATTGCCACGCAGTGATAGTTTATAGAACTCTTGTTGGGTTTAATTCCATTACTGTACCAAGTTTGGTGCTTTATAAATATATCAGTACGTCCTTGACTATATAAGAGGGTTTGCCATCTGATACAACTCTCGTTTTGGATCTTAGATTCTTGATAGTCTTTTCTATTTCTTGATAGCCTATTCTACTGGTCAACAGGCAGTATTTCAATTTCTTCGTATCCCCTAGCATTACTCTCAATATTACTGAACTGTTGAGAAGAGGATACATATACTTATTGGAAATACTGTGCAAACGTATTTTTCTTCATTGTTTCACAAATTTTAATATATTTGGGGGAAGATATTTTGTTTTGTTTTTAAAAAATTTCCACAGTTGACCTAGATCATTATTGATTTTATTTTCAGAATTTCATACAAATGTCATATAGGGTATTTTTATATCTTTTTGACTTCCCTACGCAATCGAACAAACTCCTGATACTAGGGTTTTGAATTTTGAATTTTGTATGTAGACTTTATATGATAAGTAGTTTTCACCTTGAGTTTCCTAATAATGTCGTTAGTAAACCAGCACGGATACTTTGGGACAGAGTTTGTTTTGCAAGGGAGACATTTTGACAAATATTTATTAAATAATATAATAAAGTTTAGTAACCAAGTTATTAACAAAGCATTCCCAATCAGTTTCCAGTAGACATTAAGGTAGGTTTAATGCATTGTCGGACTGAGCCCCCCGGGGCCCCGGCTGGAAGAGCAGTTTAGGGGCCCCACGGTAGGAGTCGTGTACATCCCGTAAAATACGGGATCGTCCCTTTCCCAGAGCTCTGTCCGGATGTCCCAAAAACGTTTACCGGAACGCTAAAATGTCCCGTGTTTTGTTTATGGAATACGAACTACAGGGTCAATAGTTGTTAATGAGGCCAGTCAACAAAAAACTAACATGGTAGCTCATTGTTTCTCCCACAAAGTCATTTAATTTATACTACTTTCAAGTGACGGACAAACAATACAGACAATAACTACTTTAGTTCGACAAATTTAGCGTTTAGTTGTAGTAACAACATAAATAACAGAAGACAGAAATACATTATTCCAAAAACCACTTTTTTGGTGTTCAGGATACAAAACAAAACAATGGTTTTTCCATATCAATTAGAATTTTCCTGATCACATATGCAATTATATTTAAAAGCGAGATATTTTAAATGAAAACATTGTTTAGAATACAAAATCAATAACACCTTTAGAATGCACTTTCAAGTGATTTACTCGAAATTATGATTTGGAAACATTTACCTGGTCACTCCCTGGAGTGATTGGAGACCAGAAAATGTTCTTCACAACCTCAAAAAACTTCAGACGTCATATTGTATTTGATATAACAGATAGGATTCGAAATGCCCCGCTAAAGCTACGTTTCACAAAACCCCAGCCTTTACAATAACCACATAAACTCATAGTTCAAATACAGTAGTAGCTTGGAAACACACATAGGCGATATTAGGAACAGGGGTGATATTTGGGACACCTACCCTAACGTGTTCACTATAGATAGGATCATGAATTTTAACATATTTTAAAGCTGTCTGAGACATGCTCCAAATAGCCTGT
The DNA here is from genome assembly GCA_022664845.1 of Lepisma saccharinum. NCBI lineage: Eukaryota > Metazoa > Arthropoda > Insecta > Zygentoma > Lepismatidae > Lepisma > Lepisma saccharinum. The sequence goes on from JAGDQP010012677.1 coordinate 39,292, forward strand.
TCCAGGTCTCTAGGTCGCTTACCCCTAGGCTGAGATATGGGGGTGGAAAGTCTCCATAAGAAAAACATGGGAAATGGGGTGTAATTTTAAATTTTAATAATAAAAAACTACCAATGTTAGTGTCAAATCCATAGTTTTTGAAATCACTTAGATTAATATTGTCACTTTGACTGGCTCAAAAGCTGAAAGTGCCTAGCCCAACAAGATAGCAATAGCGATTAGTAAACCAATGACAATGTGTCGCAACGGCATCTGATACGTATGGCCTGAAAATGACGAAGAAATGTTGAAAAAAGAATCGGAATTATTTTCAAACAGTTCCTGTTCCTCCGGAAACAGTTCCTGTTCCGGAAACAGTTCCGGCTCCCGGTTTGATGAATGGGATATGCGATGTATCTTGCAACAATTATACTACAAGTTAGTGGGTGCTTACCCTAAATTGGTTTTATTCCCACCCCTCCCTCTCCGCCCCAGGGAGTGGAGGATGAACGTGAACTGCATACAAAGTATCACTATTCATCTCAGCGACCCCGTAAGGTAAACTATGGATTCGACATTAATATTTGGTCGTTTACGATTATTTTGGTCACCCTCTCCCACTTCCAGGTGGTGGGGAAACTTCAACATTAAAAGTGCCAATATTAATCTAAGCGACTCCGACAAAATAACCCTTGAAAACCCATTAAAAGAAAAAATGTTCTTATTATAAGAGAATACTTCAAAACGAATTATTTTTTCTATTTTAAAAATACACCGGAACGGATCATCAGCAAACAGAATAATACGCACACGGATAATCGGGAGTTTGCTGTATATTAAAATATTTTATTTGTTGTTGTATACCTTCGATATATGTCACTGAGACATGTGCATCTTCATGTTCTTGGGCAGTGGAATTTGGAAATAACTTCAATTGCTTCGGATCCGAAACACGCAACTTCATTTTTTTTCTTTTCAGCGTCCCGTCTTTTCTGGAAACCACTCTTATTCGACCGCTTCATGACAGATACTTCACGTTCATGACATTTATGACTGGCAGCAAGCAATCAGCAATCACCATTGTTCTTCTGAAAAGTGTCTGATTGAAAATTACAGAGCGGTTGTCGCTTTTTGCACCCGCGCAAGGTAGACTGGAGGGGAAGGGAAAATAGACGTACAAGCTATAAGAAACTTGCACGTGTTGCTTAGTTGATTTTTGAGGTGACAATGGGCTAGTTACTACATTTCATAAAAACCAGAAAAAAGTTGAAGAAAAAAGGCAAAGACAAACAAGAAGAAAAGTAATACATTATATTCTCGATATTGGTATGCGTACAGAAATATGCTCATCAATTTATTTTCGAACGTAATGCACCTCCATATGAAATATTCATTTTACGTTAAAAATCCTTAAATATGTATTTACATATGCAATATGCAAAATGTGTAATTATACCAGCCCTACTGATAACATAAATTCAGTTACTGTAATGTAGAAAAGGGGCCCCATTCGGTTTGCTCTATTGTAAATTCAGGCTATAATGATCATAATTGAACGAAAAATGACGGATGTGCCATGTGTTCTAAATGCTATTTCTGTTGTACACCGCAGTAACCTCCGGGAAGGAGCCCGTAAGGTATTAGGGGTCTTCTGGACGTAGTAAGATCTACAGTTATGTTTCTGATGTCTGTGGGAATAGTCAGTGACGTGCATCTGACGTAGGCCCGAATTTCGTGGTTCTTTTTGTTAAATGTTGTATATACTTACATAAGGATTAAAAATTTATATAAAGAAAACGAAGTTGAGGGTGGGGCCCCAGCCGGGATTCCGACCCTCCGACCCTGGCTAGTACGAGACTGGTTTAATGTACTTCATAACATTTATTTATTTATTACATCTACACAACATGCCTTAATGCCTATTTATATCGACTCACAATAATTGTTACATTTAAAGACACAATTAATAAAACATGTATACCTTTCTTTCTTGTCCAAAGAGGGTTTTTTGTGTTTGTTTTACAATATATTCTATATTAGTTTTTGTAAAGTTCTTCTGAGTTTTCAAATATGTCCTAATTTATACAATTCTTACCTATTACGTTATACATAGCACTAGTTCTCCATAGTGGTGACACATTTAATACATTTGTTCGAGCTTTGCTGCAATAGAATAGGCTACTACTTCCCTCGTGCGTTCTGAGGGACGGAACCTTAATAATTATTTTTGCAATTAATTCGGTACAGTCTATTTTATTGTGCAAAAGTCTGCACAAGCAAAGTAAGTCGTTTAATATTCGTCTTTGTTCAAGCTTCTGGAATGTAAAGTTATCCATTAAATTGTTGTAAGATTCGTATTTCGGGTAGAAACCAGTCCGTTTGTATATAAGAAAACGTAGAAATCTGCTTTGTAGGTGTTCGATCTTCTGGCAACTTGCTTTCATAGAGGTATTCCATATAAGTGAGGCATATTCAAGTTTAGACCTAACAAAGGAATAGTAAAGAGTTTTCGAAGTGCTATCATTTGCTAATTCTTTGGTTGCTCTAACAAGAAGTATTAGGTTTTTATATGCGTCATTGCTTATATTTGCCACGTGGGGTGAAAAGGTTAGTTTATTATCGAATGTAACACATAAATCTCTAATTGTATCAAGTTCTTTAAGCTTATTCCATTGAGCGAGTAAGTGAAATCATAAGTTTTTTTCCGTTTGTTATAGGTCAAAGCTTTGCATTAACCAATATTTATTTCAAGTCTATTCCTAGAACACCATTTCAGTATACTGGACAAATCTTGTTGAAGCTGTAGACAGTCATCCAAGAACTTTACATTAACAAATATTTTAAATCGTCTGCAAACAACATTTTACGAGAATTTTGAATATAGTGTGGTAAGTCATTAATAAATAATAAAAAACAGAAGAGGACCAAGATTAGATCCCTGAGGAACACCGGAACCGACATAAAAGCAATTGGTTTTATATTTTTTATATAAAACGGATTGTCTACGGTTACTTAAATAAGATTTAAAGAATTGAGTCATAGAAGGACTAAACCTGAATGTGGAATGCTTTTGAATTAGTATATTATGGTATACAGTATCAAATGCTTTTTTTAAATCCGTGTATACAACATCTACTTGTTCTTTGTTGTTTAAGGCGGAAGCTATGAAGTCTGTAATTATAGCCAGATTGGTTACAGTTGAACTCTTCTGTAAAACGCCATGTTAATATATTGATAGTACCTGCTTAAGATACTGCATGACCTAATCATAAATGACACTTTCAAATACTTTAGCAACCGTTGACAATATTGCTACTGGACGATAGTTGTCCACTTTTTTTTATTGTCTGCTTTCGATAAATTATATTCTTTCCACATATCCGGAAAGACATTTGTTCTTATTGATAAATTAGATAACGTATATAGTGGTTCTTTACAAATATCACTACAACCCTTCACAATATAAGCTGGTATATTATCAGGCCCAACTGTCTTATTCGGTTTCAGTTTCCGTATGGACTTTTGAATGTCACTTATATTTGTTTCTAAGACGTGGAATAAGTTCTATCCTTCATATAGCATGGGTACGGAGAAAGATGGCGTGATTTACTTTTGATATAGGACCAGAAGTGCTGTGGGTCTTGTGTTAAATTATTTTCAGCATTAGAAATAAACGCATTATGTGCTGTTTCAATTTCCCGCTTCACTTCCTTACGTAGTTTGCAGTACTCGTTATAGTGATATTGGTGATCTGTCGTTCCCTTCCCTTTAAGCCATTTAACGCGATGACGCCATTTTATTTTTATTTTGTCTATTATACTTTTTGTAAACCAGCAAGGGAAAGTTTTTGTCGTTGGCCTTTTCACGGGAATACACTTTTGAAATATTGCATAAATTGCATTATAGAACTCATCAACTGCTTCATTCACACCAGTATGTTTTGTTAACTTTTGCCAATCTACTTTAGCTAATTCATTATAAAGATATACATAATTCCCTTTCTGAAAATTGAACCCTAGAATATTTCTTTTGTTTCTGAGTTTAGGTGATCGAACGTGTGGAAAACTTCTACAAAGCGATGGATGGTAAGCATCCTCTTTAACTAATGGATGCAGTTCTCTAACTACTGTCACATTTGGAAGGTTACTATGTCTAACGTTCTCCCTAAGCTATTTGTATTATTATTATAGGGTTCCATTTCATGATATAACATAATATGATATTTATTATTTGTTGATTGATTCAAATCAAAACTTTTGCTGGTAATGGAGGGAAGGTTTATATCCTTCTGCTGGCAAGGGGAACAGTGCTACCTATTGTGCAAGTAATTTCAATAAAATGAAAAAAAAATACTCATACAATGAAATACCAGAGTTTGGTTCAAAATACACAACACATATACGTACATGCTTGTGTTTAAATTTTTGCGACCTTAATTTAGTAAATATAGTCATGATTAACCTGTTGATAACTTTTGCTAAATGAATCATAGAAAAACTGTCGCTTTATCTTTGCCCCCCTCTGAAAATCACAACATGGGCGCCCTTGTCCCTAATATTAATCAAATTTCCCTATTTCCATGTATGTGTACCATGGTTACCATTATTGTTTAATGTCGATAGCAGTTTTATTAAAGAAAACGCTAAAAGAATAAGGAGCTAAAAATCCCTATACTTTAACAGAATTTCAAAATCTGTCCCTACTTTCGTGAAATATGCCTAAAAAATCTCTAGGAGTAGGGACAAGTCCCTACGGTTGGCAAAACTGTAATGAGTTCATATGCCAGGTTTCATCTCACGAGGGCGCGCGTCAACGCATTCTGGTGGTCGCCACAAGTACACATTGACCGTGACATCACAACTGGTTAATTTTGATGCACTTTGTTGGTATCGCGCTGAACACACGTATTTAAATGTACTTAGACCATAATTATTGTAATATTCTTAACTGCTTAATAAAGAATCAATGTTCCATATTCAAATTGTTGCCAAATCACACACGGGCATATTTTTTTATAAAAAATAATAAAAAAATCGCCAGTTATACGTTTATAATTTGATATGTATAATATATAAATAGTTAAAAATTAAAATTATTTTGTTGGTACTAATTCCATTCCAACGATTCGCAACGCTAATATTAAAACAAAATAAATTAACAGCAAGCTGAGTTCATAAAAAAATAGATGTATTATTAACTAATGTCAAAATATGGTTATATTTAATTCCATCACACTATTCACAAATTATGCCATTTCCAGTTTTGACTAATAGTTAAGTTCGTTTATGTACTGTGAAAAAAATAGTTAAACTTAAAGCAGGGTTCATAAATAAATTCACTGCATCAGTTAATAATGCTCTTAATATACATATCCGAAATCCAAAAGGAATCCAAGTACTATATTATAGGATTTTGGGTTTTCTTCTGCCAACAGCTTGTTTTCTAACCATGCAAATGAAAAAAATAAATTAATGATTCAATTCCCAACTCTTATTAATGAGGATCTAACGAAGCAAAATAAGAACCTTGTGAAAACTGTAAGTTTCTTACATTATTAAATATTTTTGAACTGCGATATATTCAAGAGGCGTATACATGTTCTAGTAATTATTTTTATTTTGAATACCATATGTAATTTATATTGTATTTGCTCTATTATTTTTTAATTTGATTTTTCGGCTATAATAAATTATGTATTGTGCATTATACATAAACATTGAGTCTTTAAAGGACGCTAGATGGTACTTGTAATTTGTTAAGTCAAACACAAAATATCCAACTTAAGTGCTATTATTTTGAAATAATTTTGTCCTGTTTATTTGCTATTTAATATTTCAACTTATCTTAATGCAACATTTTGTCGTACTCTTATTTTCTCAATGTTTTATTTAGTATGAAAGAGCATAAGTTGCTCTGTTGTTGTTTCACCACATATATATATACAACAAGCTAAGCATTATAAACATATACATAAAACAATTAAATGGTAGTTCATTCATAAGATGTCCATTTAAGTTTTTTTTTTACTCGGGAGTATCCTAATCAATTTTGACGTTCTGAAAACTTTCGTATAAAGCTTTCACGACTTCACTTATATATATCTGCGTAGGTTAGTGAATAATTTGTCAATTTTGCTTCGCACCCATCTTTCAATAACGTACACCTTTAGTCGAACTGTCAGATATTTCGCGAAGGTAACTTTTTGGGGGGCTCGTCCGATTTTTAGTATTGGCTAAAAACCAACTCAGTTATCCCCATGCCAAGTTGGATCGAACGAAAAGTTTCCGAGAATAAATCCAAAATTTCGATGGTTAACTTAAGCTAATTCGGAGAATAGTTATACCTACATATAACGTAAATAAACCTTCAATTTCTTGTTTTTGATTATCATGAAAAATACATCAGGTTTCCTATTTAATATTCTTGATTTTCCTTCCTTGACTTTGTGACTCTGACCTTTGTTTTCAACTCTTTGTTACTTTCGTTACTGATCTTTTAAAAGTTAATTTAAATCAAGAAAAATCAACATGTTCTACACTCCATTTTTAAAAACTGAGGCGTATTCGCAAACAAACGTCTATGTGACATTTTTTACGAAACAAAGGTATCTGATGTGTTCTTGATATGTATTTGCACTTGTTTTGAGCACATTGCAACAAATGGCCTCGGTATTTAGAAATTTATGTAGGGAAATGCCCTACAAAAACCGTGGGACAAAAGTCTATGTTACACATTACCGCGTAACCCCGCATTGCGAAAAGGATTCAACTTTCTTGCCGTTGTTCTCAATTCACGCGAAATGTAAATGTTTTTCGCCATATTCGTGAATTATATATTTGAAGAGTCCACGGAAAGAAACGGCAAACTTAACTTTATACGAAAATTGAAATAACGATGTCATATAATAGCTTATTTTACACTTGTTCTGCATATATTCCCACTTCGAGCCCGTTTGAGTTTAGTACATTAGATTCAAAGATGTGTTCAATACACATATTTCAACATAATTGGTGATTGCAGATTGGTAGTTAATAGTTGTCTTATGAAACCATAGTAATTTATTGATAAGGAAATTCCTACGGATAGAAACAGGTCTATGCGCCACCCCCTCAGTCATAAGCTTTGTTGAAATAGATGTATTGGACACATCTTTGATTCTGATTAAACTGACACGACTTGCGTTATCACTTCTAGATATATAACGTCTTTTGTTACAATGACGCCCAACTATCCACGCCTCTATCTCCGAAACTACTTTTTTGGGAATAGAACCGGATGGAAATGCTTAAGACATTGGTCTGCACTTCCGAAAAATTTGAACAAAATCGGAGTGTTCGTGGTCGGGTACTTACCTAGTAAGACTTTAAAACAATAGAGATAGACGATTCAATTCTACAATAGGTTACCTCGCATGGGAACTAATTAAACTGAAAATTTAATGTTTTAAGGTCTTCAGGCAATTTTGTGTCAGACCGAATTTGTGATGATGAGAGAATTAGTGGAATGGAGAAAGTGGAAGCAAAGGGTAAACCCGAATAAAACCCACGTATACGGTGTAAGTTCACCACAAAGCCCACAAGGCAAGAGCCGGGGTCGAACTAGGGACCCCAAGCACAAGAGGTGAGCGATTTACTATTGAACCACCGCGGCCCCAAAACGTAACATAATTTCAAGAATGTTATAATTAGAGGAAAGACAAAAAATAGCATATTATTGCTACAATATTTGAAACTCAGGAATGTGCTAATACTTGTGTCATATGGTACACAAAACTAATGCAATATTGTAAACAGGAACTTAAAATTATTATTATTTTCAAATAAAATATACCAGGTGTGCCGGTTAATATTTCACCAATTTTTTTTTAAGATTGGCAGAAATATTGATTGTTGTTCGCCGAAGCATATGTGATCGTCTGCATGCCATGGGAAAGATCCAGAAGACAGGAAAATGGGTAGCACATCAGCTGAACGACAGACAGATGGAAAAGCTAAAACCGGTGGGCGAAGTTTCGCATTCTCGCATGAAAGAAAGACGTTTTTGCATCGGATGGAGAAATGGATATATTTAGATAATCAAAAACTAAGAAAATCATGGGTTGACCCAGAACAATCATCAACATTGACTGCAAGACTGAATCGCTTTGGAAAGAAACAATGCTCTGGACTTCTTGGGATCGGAAGGGTGTCGTATATCATGAGCTTCCGAAACCAGGTGAAATAGTTAACACCGTTCGCCACCGTCAAAAATTATCAATTTGAGCCATCCATTGATCGAAAAGCAACCAGAATGGGCTACAAGACACGGAGAAGTTATTTTGCAACACGACAACGCCCCATCACAAACAGAGAAAGCGGTCATAGACATTATTCCTGCACTTCGCTGTGAACTCTTGCCCCACCCGCCGTACTCACCAGACTTGGCCTCTTCCGACTACTACTTGTTTTCATCGACATCTCACGTTCTTCCCATGCAACAGTTCAACAATTACGGAGATGGCGAAAAGTGGCTTCATGACTGGACCCCCTCAAAAGATTTACCGTTTTTCTGTGAGGGCATCCACAAATTGCCAGAGTGATGGAGAAAATGTGTGACTACCGATAGCCTATAATTTGAATAAACCACTTTGTACCTTCCTCCTACATTTCATGAAGCATTTCAAAGACTTGAAAGTTGCACAATGTAACAACAATACACCAGTAGAAGGATGACAAAGCGACTATATCTATGATTTACTTTAAAGCGCATTGAACGTTGATTCGGTAAAGTCGTATTATGGACTTTTACGAATTTACATCATTTTTTATTGGACTGCTATCTTCCATGGATCTGAGTGTACAACTCGTAATACTCAATGCAGTACAACGTTGTAAAATCTCTAACCACCTTATATCCTAAACTCGCAAGTCTGCCAATCAAATCTTCAAATTTGTTTCCGTGACAATGATTCTTTTGGACCTCGTTCTTATAACAAAGTCAAGTCAAACTTTCTGAAGATCTGTTTTCTCCAGCGATGTTTAACTTTCAGGAATAGATTCCATACAATTTCCTTACTTGAAAATCAACCTTCAACAAGGAAGAACAAACCAGACTTACGTTTGTTCTTACAGTTTCTTCTAATACTTAAGTTCTTTAGCAAAAAGAACAGAACTTGTGTCGAGAGCGAAGTTTGCTATTGTAGAGTCTTGGTTCTTGTTATTGTTACTTTTCTACTCAGTCGTTAAAATCTCCAATATTATTTTGCCAAGAAATTTACTCTATTTTGAGGCTTTGCTTTGGTTCCGCATTATCTGATTATTCTAATTCAATATGGATTGTGCGAACCCACTGATATTCCTTGTATCGCTGCTATTTTTTGTTAAAAAAAAGAAGGGTCGGCTTACTGCAATTGGAGGATTCACGTGTGTTAATAATTACCTTCTTTTATTCTATTGGATGGAGTTAAGAACAGTAACCTTCAGGCGCTTCAGAATATAGAGTTCGTAAACGAAAGACTATCGTACTTTACGATACGTACTCGATTGGGCAACACGGTTTAATTAAACGTCTATGCTCCGACCGACGTGACTACTGATAACGACAAAGATATATTCTACAATGAGCTAGAAAGGCTGTTTGACCGAATGCCGAAGTATAATGCGAAAATTGTGTTGGGTGATTTCAATGCAAAGGTAGGGAGGGAAGAAAAATATAGACCTACCATAGGCAAATACAGCCTTCACGAAAAGACCAACAACAATGGAGAAAGACTGATAACTTTCGCGATTTCCAAAAACCTACTGGTAAAGAGCACGTATTTTGGACACAAATACATACACAAATACACATGGGTATCTACGGACGGCAAAACTTTCAGCCAGATCGATCACGTATTAATAGAAACACGAAGGCACACCAACATAATGGACGTTAGGTCATACAGAGGAGCAGAAGGTGACACCGACCATCAATTAGTGATCACAAAAGTAAGCGAAAAGTTATGCATCGTGAACAGAGAAAGCAAGGGGTCAAAACAACTGAAATTCGAAGTGAAACTATTAAATAATCCGAGCATAAAAGCAGATTACCAACTCTAACTCTCAAATAGGTTCGAAATCTTAGCCGACTTGAGAAATAATGATGATGATATTAATAATGAAATTGATGTAAGTAAGATGTGGGAGGCAATTAGTGAAACAATTAAGGGCGCAGCGAAGGAACGCGTAAGTGAGAAGAAACAACAGAAAAACAAACCTTGGTTTGATGAAGAATGCCTTAAACTTCATGAGGAACGAAAACAAGCAAGGCAACGATGGCTAAGTAATAAAAGCGAAGTAAATACCAACCACTACAGTGACACGAAACGCAACGCCACACGCGGGCTCAGAAACAAAAAGCGAGAAGATTCAGGAGATAGAGGAAAACGGGAAGACAAAT
>JAGDQP010012678.1:0-12616 GCA_022664845.1 Lepisma saccharinum
ACTAACTAAAGGACAAATACACAAAAAGCATAAATTAGCAGAGACTACACATAGACACCCAATAGTCTCACCAATGAAATATCAATGCAATGAAGGGCATAAAAGACTTAATTTCGGTAAAGACTTGTGGTAGCAGAGGCATATGAATTCACTGAAAATTTCTCTCTAATTTGTCTGTCATTGGGACTGGGGCCTCAACTGTTCTTTCTCTCGAGGAAAATTTTCCTTTTCGGAGAAAGAAATTCTGGAAAAAGATGCTGCAATGTTTTTAACTAACAACAGACAGAATAAAGTCATACAGAGTGGGATGACGAAGTCAGGATTTCGACCTACCCTGTGATTGCCAGATATCACCATACATCAAATACAGTAGTTTCCCGTACTCACGAATGAGAATCATACTGCCCATCAAATATGTATAAAAAAAAAAACTGTTTCATTACAGGATATATGAGTCAGACTGTACATTATTCAGAAAGCAACCTGAGATTTCAAACACCATCAAGCAGTGTGGTCTTGAACTGCACGTTTCGATGAGCAAATATTCGAATCGTACAATCTACATTATGTTCAATGAAATTGAGCAGACCTCGGTAACCGCCAGGCTGTCGTCCACGAGGCTGCAGGCTGGAATCCCGCCTGGGGCATAGAGTTTGTGGATTTTAACGCGTCGAAGTTCGTAATTATTAAAATGGCGCATACACAATACAGTTCACCAAAGTTATTAATTTTTAACTGGAATTAAGGGGAAGCCATCCAACTACATGTAAGACAGAAACACAGGTGTCATATACACTAAATTATTACGCCGCACTCTTACTGACCATTTCATTTATTAGAGAAAAATCGTTTCATTGTTTTCATTATTATGCGTTACGTTCCTGATCGTCTATATAGCACAATAGTTCTAAAAGTAACAGCTCTCATACTTCCTTGTTGATCATTCTCAAACGTAATGTCAACAATATCTACAACATTCTTACCAAATAACCTGAAGATAAATTACACTAAATTCTCAATACAGATTCTTCGTCTGTTTATGAACTAGATTTTTGAAAAAACTAACGCCGTCACCTTTCGATGATAATGTAAGTTAACGGCGAAGCTAAATACTGCAAGACACCAAACACGAAGCATAAGATTCACAATGAAGCACCTGTACTTGTTTACTCTATGACCTAGAAACGTGACACATAAGGAGTTATGATGCAACAAATACTACTGGTACTGCAAAAAAACAACAACCTTCAAAGAGACAGTCTCGTCCTCAGCTTTCGCTTCCGTTTCAGAAACAGATTCGATGCCCAGCCAAGCGGAACATGATGAAAGAAATACAAACAGAAGTTGTTTGTCAGGCGACTTTAACCCGAAATTGTAATAAATATCAGGAAACCAAACTGTGTCCTCTAGATGCCTGATTACTCAACGGTAAACCAGGCATTACCACGCTCCGCTATTGGCAACATTAATATAGTAATTTATCTAATGACGCCCAACCTTAAACATGAAATACCACAATTTAGCTGTTTAACTACTTTAAAAACTCTTACTTCTGGACTGTACCGTCCATTTTATCATTTATCTTACTTCTCCAAGACAAACTTAATTTCCTACTCAGCTTGTTGATATTTAATTTAGTCTCCGTGCGCTATTCAGCACAACAGGAGCTGACGAAGCGTCGCATTCTATTTATACTTTTCACCCATCAAACAGCAAAGACGGATGTTTGTTCCCCGAATGATGGGGTAGAACACTTTTAGCGTAATATAAACTCAGCATGAAGTTTACCTGACACATATAGATTATTTCCACCTCAGCTGAGTATCTTAGTGTACATATAATTCGAGCATACTTCATACAGGAAAAAAAAAAAACCTACTACACTGAAACAATTTGAAACTATTACATAATACGTATGAAGAGTATAGGTAAACAACATTATGTATCCACGAACTAGTTTTATGCTATGAATCGAATAATATGGCAGATTGCTAGAACAATTTTTAGCTTTGACGTAGCTACAGGAAAATGCTAAAAATCAAACTTTTGCACCACCTCATGCTGGTCACAAGTCGCTACTTAATGAAGGAAATTGGGAGGAAAAAAAATAAGACATTGTAGGTTTAGTGGTGAAGCCCATGAATTGCTGTACGTATTAAAAACACAGTAAACCATTAACACAATGCCGATTCAGGCTGGAGTGGAAATAATGTTGCAGACAAAGTGTATTAGCGAAAAGAACGACCGTAAAAAACTACGTAGACACACCACACACGTACACTACAATGTGTCTTAAAAGGACAGAAGTGTGGTAGAAAACATGCAGTCTGCATTAAAATCACCCCACCATTTGCATTTTTCAAAATTACGGAAAGACGGATGACAATATCTCAATTTTGGAAAGGGGCTACGATGGTGGTACAGTATTATATGAAGGGCATATAAATTCACATTTACCTAGATATTTTACTGTCAGCGTGTTGTAACGTCATAGGTTGGGCATTCAAAACTCTCAACTAAAAATGAATTCATTAAAATAGAGTTTCTCAACTTTTTTCATGCCGCGATCCCCTTTTACTATATGTCTTCTGGCCAGTCTTCTAGCCCCCCCCCCCCCCCCCAAGCACTTTTCTGGTTTTTAATAAACTTCTTTCGTTTCCCTTTGTGAGTGCTGACTTCAGAAGGCTATTTAATACACACACACAATAGACCCCTCGCGACTACCTTCAAACAAGACCCCCCCCTGGGGTCGCGACCCCCATGTTGAGAAACCCTCCCTTAAAAAACCTGTTACTTCGTATTGTTGAGTTTCATTACCAATGCCGTGCCTGCTTTGCGAAACCCTAATACTGACCTTCTTCCCATAATCTTCAAAAATTAAAATTATAATACTCAACATCAAAACCTAAGTGATGATAGGTTATGAACGAAAGTAAAATCTGCAAATGCAGTTCGTAACCTAAGTGAGCAAGTTCTTAAAATAGATCTACTTTCAAATTACTAAATAGACAGCAAATACTTCGTAAATTTTAGGGACATCAAAGTTCTGAAAGTTAATCAGGATTCTCCATAATACATACCTCAATTATCAATTAATAGCACTAACACAATTATGATTTCAAACAGAAGTTAAATTTGGAAGTGAATATAATATGTAACTTCCAAATTTGACTCTTATTTGCTCCTCATATGTAGGCTATACATTTTAATCGGCAGCATGCTTAAGAAAAATGCTTTCAACATTCTGAGCTCTTAACAATTTGAAAACCGAAGTACGAAAATATATGCAATATACAACTCTGAAGACAAATTACTAGAACGGTCTATCGAAGTACTCTACATGCGTCCAGTCCGGTTTAACCAACCCTTTGCAAAATATACCATTATTTGTATGGGTGGTAGTAGCATTAGGACTTACGCCCAACCTTTTGTGATCAGAGGATCAAACCAAGATGTCCTTAAACTGCCAGATTCCAGACAACCCAACTTCTCGTTTGAATTTAAATTTGGTTAAGGCCTTTAGGCAACTTTGGCCCAGGCCGAATGTACGATGGGAGAATTGGTGGAATGAAGAAAGTGGGTGAAATCCGAGAACCCACGGACACGATGTTCGTCCACCACAAGGCCCATACTGTACAAGCCGGGATCGAAGCGGAGACTCCAGGCACCAAAGGTGAGCGCTCTACCACTGAGCCACCCTCAACTTATCGTGTTCAGATGACGTTTTTAATGGATCAAACCGAAATGTCCATTATCTATGTCTTCCTAAGAGTCTACTGCGGCGCAAACGTCAATATTACAGATATATTGAGAACGGCGTTTGAAGGAATTATTGTAATTCCTCACTAAAAAGAAATCACATTCATTTAGCGATTGCTCTGAACATAAAATACCCTATTTGCACTTAACACCGATTAGTGTATTTCTCAAATGTTAAATATTGAATATATATCTTAGGTTTAAAATCCGTTAGATTTTATAAGAACAGAAATAGTACTTCAAAATAACATTTCCGCGTTCAAGAATTCCTGGAGAAACTCAGCAGTGAGCCGATCAATTTTAACGGTATATTATTAATAGCGATAGATCAATCCGCATGTTTAAAATTAGTTTTGAATTCACATTTGGCGTATACATAACTTACTACAATGTACAGTCGGCACCAAAAGTTTGTACCCAGTCGTACAATTTCTTCTGCAATAAATTTAGGATGAATAGACCGACTTGAATAAGATTCCTGTAACTTAAAGGGTGTGTAATTTTCTGTAATTTAGAAAAAGCTATACTCAAATCTGTAGGCCTACATCCATTCCAAAATTATATCAAGAAGAAATTTTACGACTGGGTACAAACTTTTGGTGCCGACTTTATATACAGGATTATAGAATATATATGTGAAAACTGATCTTATCCCAACACGAGCATTCGGCTAATTACCTAACTCCTCGGTTGTTCTTAAGTTGGCTCCTTTTGTTTCAGAAAGCATCTCAAGGATTCCTATCCCAGTTTGACAGAGACAGGTAAAGGTCATATTGAGCAGATTTTAATTTGAAACTAGATCTATTCAACACTATTTTGTTTTCGTTTTAGTTAAAAAATGGAATGGAACACCAAAATATGGGTTTCAGATTTCACTTTTACACATAATCGTTTCTCAGCTTTGAAAATCACTTATCCGTAATGTGAAATGTTAATATCGTTCATAGTCAATGTGGTCAAAGATTTAATGGCCAATTTAGTGTGACATGATCTTACAAGAGACCTTAAGGTAAAGGTATATCTGAGTATTATTATACGCACCTTACACGTTTAATAATGTCATTACTAATATCGGACTGACATCTTCAATTGAAACTTTGTATTTTGGGCCATTTTAGTAACTAATTACTTCAGCCCGTGTCGAGTCCATTAGCTGTTAAGTTTCTAAAATCCACAAACATCCATGCCCCAACCGGAATTCGAACCCATAACATCGAAACTGATGGTATGATACCTCAGATCACGCGGATACCGCAGTCGGTACCTTCAATTGGACCTCTACAACATACAATATCTGCGCAGCCAATATACAAGTCTTTCTCCTTTCTCTATTATTGTAAGGTAGGAGAAGTAATGACCTGGTAACTCTGAGATAATGGCGTGTCTACGACGAGTCAAGTCTCCTCATAACGCTCTTCCATAATGTTGCTATTTTGAGATTTTAATTTAATTACCGTACCTTATATGGGAATAATTTTCCTTGATTTAGTGCTGAGAATTTGAATTGTTAGTGCCTGCTCCCGCCAGTTTTTTCACGGGTTTTATTATATAAAATTGTATTATACATTCAGCATATATGAAAAAAAAAAACCTTAAAAATCTGCACATTTGTAAAATACAACACGTACAAATAAGCATGGAGAAAATAAGATGAAAACATAACTCAAAAGACCACATTTTTAAGAGCATAAAAAAAAGTAATACTTCGGAGTGTAAGAAATTCAAAATGGTTGCAGTGGTCTACAGCCTCAAGAACTGAGAACGAGCTGCACAATTTGCGACGTTATGGAACAGAAATAACGACACGGTATGTAATGTAAGAATAACGTGGAAAACACAAACTAGAAACTACGCGGACGACATTAAACCACAATTTTAAAAAGGCATTACACAACGAGGGGGTATACAACACATTGAAGAACGCCACCAAACAAACTACTTCTGAGAAACATTAGAACGA
Organism: Lepisma saccharinum; assembly: GCA_022664845.1. Classification (NCBI taxonomy): domain Eukaryota; kingdom Metazoa; phylum Arthropoda; class Insecta; order Zygentoma; family Lepismatidae; genus Lepisma; species Lepisma saccharinum. The sequence goes on from JAGDQP010012678.1 coordinate 5,720, forward strand.
GCTGAAGCGCCTCAAAATTTGGCAAACACAGCTTGCAAATTGAAGTCCCGTACATTCGACGGAACTTATGAACTAATTCCCACATCAATGTTCCCGCAAAATGGCTGCCACTGCATTTAGCATGTCATAGTGGAACCATTCCAGCCAGTGTGGGAGCAAACTAAACCACGACAACATCCGTGGAAAGGAAGAGCAGTAAAAGAAAATAAAAGGACAAAAGTGTCGTGACAAAAATAACATTGCGGTAAATTTGTTCTGTGCAGACTAGGAGACAACGACTCCATTATAAAACCAACAGAAAAAGCAAAACCACAGTCCTAAAAAAACACGATTTAGAAATTGCTAAAAATGACCCCCATTCCACGGCTTACTCATTTGCAGCTTTTAAAGTACATTATATGTAGTCACTGATGAATCTTGTGCGGCTGTCTTCTTCACCTGTTTCCTGGTCGAAAATAGTGTTACAATTTCTGGGCGTCTCGCTCCAACGCCCAACCAAGCGAGACGACCTTCAGCTATCAAGATAGAAGAGACACGTTTCCGGTTTCGAATTTTATCCTCTTTCATCATAAAACCGCTTTATACTATTTACCACACAATGAATTGGGCCAAAACAAACTTTTACAAAATGAGACTGGAAAGCGGACAAGTATACGATACAGGTGAAAAATAACACAAAACGAGAGCGACTTCTCTCTTCTCAGAGCATTCAACACGTGCTTTGCACCTAATTAAAGCAAAATTTATTTTTTAAAAAACAGGAGCAACTCGGGCGGCATCTTTAGGGTAAGGGAAAACGACACTTCCAGTTGAAAATCATAATTTTGAAATACGCGTAAATCGTTAAGATTTGTCTCCTGTACAGTTCCTAGAACCATTTAGATTTGACTGGTATCAGCCAATGCGCCTTCACATTTTTGTGGTTTGTTGTATGGGTTATCACTAACATTTCTGCGGTTTGTTGTATGGGTTTTCACTAACATATCTGACATTTCTGCGATTTGTTGTATGGGTTTTCACGAATACGCCCGACATTCTGCAGTTTGTTGCATGAATTCTGACGAACACACATGGCATTTCTGCGATTTGTTGTATGGGTTTTAACGAACACACCGAAGCCTACGAAATCCAGCACGAGGGGGATCATTACAAGAACCTCGAAAAAGTTGAATTACGTTCAACATTTGCCACTCTTTGCAAAGACAGCCTCTGCTTCTACTGTTTTCCTAGGCTCTGGCATGTATTCACGAAAACGAACACAACGAATCGCCCAAATGTAAGGGAGGTTTCACACACATACAGAAGAACGAATGGTTATGCTACACAATGGAGAAAGAAAGATCTCTAAAATCGGTTTTACAGTTAGAAATTTAGATAAAAGAAAAAAAATGAATTCTATGGGTGGTAACAGCACTATGGCTTACGCCCTTCCTGATATGGGGGAAGCCCCTTATCTTTGTCACGTCTAAACACAGCTGTTAATTAACTAAAATGATATTAGAATTTTAGAATAATGATACTTGATATACGAACGAAATTTTGGACTGCTCTCCTAAAGCTGTTCAGTTCTGATCGGTATAGCTTATGAATCTTTTGTTTCAAAGGTTTCGTAACCAAATCGAACAGAATTATATGTTACGAATTAAAATAATTATATGTTCAAATACTGTATGAGACGAATGATCAAACAAATTGCTCTGGTCACATACGTAATCTTAGTGATGTAAGGGAAGACCATGAGGACACCAAACAGTAGTGTCAACCACTGGTGGATTGGATTTCGGGACTGGCCCAGCCTCTCCCGGTCCGGCCAAAAGTATCCATACGTCTCGCCGGACGAAGCAAAATGCAATTGTGGCTATTTATACTGCCCCAAGACGTATCCCTTCCAAGTAGTGGTCCAGCCCAGAAAATGAAACAGAAATCCACCCCTGGTGTCAACTAATTATAAAAAGGTTCTTATGAAAAGTATCAAACTGGGAGTTCGAAATTTTTAATAGACGAATTCAGATATTTAGACAAACGCTGATATTGAGTCTTGGATGAACTATAGTATATGCCCTACATAAATATTAACAGTAATTAGAATGTGAACCAACCATGAGAGTTTTGTGCGTATGTCCACGTAACTGTGGTTCTGACGGAACTTGTAAGTAACAGTTATATTGAATCCACTGCTAACCCATGCGTATAAGGATAAAAAGAGTGAGTGAATAAATATATTGTCATCACTCTAGATGGCTTACATACCGAAGCATGTGTACACATCCTGTATCTATCCTTACCGAAGACCAAAAATCTCACAGCTTGGTCAGCTACTTTCTTAAATAATACTCTCTGACGATAAAACAAACCTTTCAGCAATTGTTAGTAGACATTGTAGTATTCACCCATTAGGTTATTGGACGAACAAAAGAGATAAAAGCCTGAAGAAAACCAAACTGAATGGAAAGAGCAAAGATTCCAGTCTTATGTCAACAGCAAGATAACTTTCTCCTTCGGATTTTAAAAGCTCTGCAGTAGGTTTTAAATGCCTTTGTTACATTTAGACACGACAAAACCTGAGAGAGTCGGCTTCTCTTAATTTTGAAAACAACTGACAGAGCGTTTCCAATATTAATTGAGTCGTGATGACTTGTAGCAATAGGCAGTCATTCTACCGCGAAGTTTGTAATCATTGCAATGCCTTGAAAAGTCCGGAAACAAAGCAGGAAATACACCAAAACAGTCCATAAAATAAGAGACTGATAAAAAAAAATATTTAACCTACAGAAAAGAAATCTTTTAGTGACAAATAAACATCTACGTTCGTACCATAATATTTATGTTCAGTTCACTGAAAAAAATAAAATATATACAAATTCTTTCCCACATCTTAGAATAATCAGCATCGTTATTCTGAGTACATACAATGTTCTGTAGTCTTAATCACTCTCATAGATGGAAAAGAACCATCTACAGTTAGAAAAAAGCAATCAAAATTATGTTATCCTCTCAGTCCGTGGCATTGGTCTATAACTACGAATCAGATTTGGCTAGGCGGGTGGTAATTCATGCCTTCCTCACTAAGGTTTATGCAGTGTTTTCCCCTTACCACACGAACGCACGCCTGGATATCAGAAATTTTTGTATACATCTTCATCTTCCTACTGCAACTTTGGCGGAGCGGTTCCAAATGCTGCTAAGAACACTCACGTCTGCAAAGGACATGAGCCGAGAGTAATCATCATCATCATATTCAGCCATTTTCTATCCAATGCTGTATGAAGGCATTGCCAAGCCCTTTTCTTTTCACATATCTCGGTCTGCTGCTATCCTCATCCACGTAGTTCCTGAAAAACTTTGATTTCATCTACCCATCTCGCATTTGGACGTCATCTCGGTCGTTTCTTTTCTATAGGAATCTAATGTAGTACATTTGTCGTCCATCTTCCATCTGTTTGTCTAGCTATGTGACCTACCCATCTCCACTTCATCTACTTCGAGGTCTTGATTACATCCTCTACCTTTGTGCGCGAATCCATTCATTTGTCTTCCTGTCCCTCCTAGTTATTCATAACATGCATATCTCCATTGCTCTTTGTGTGATTCTTATTCTTTGAGTTGTGAGTAAAGTGTTTTATATGACCGGAAGTTTTTGCGCTCTTTAGTTACTTACTACGAATAGGGACAGTTCTTAATATAAAACACATTAGAACATATTTAGGTGTACGCCTTCAGATAAATTCAATTATAAATGAGATCCCAAATAAATACTACAGCGTTAGTTTTCTTTCACATTTGATGAGCGGAACTTATCCACATGGTTCTTCAATGAAGTCCAAAATATCTGGTATGTACCACTTATCACTTTCGGATGTAAACACTGCCGTCGACAGAACACCCACACATGTTGATCTGCAAATAGGTACTATGAAGGAGGATTGCTCCCGCCATCCAATCGACCTCAATATAAACTTATCTATTTCTACTCTCCCAACACACCAGCTGTCAATGAAGCAAACCACAGGGAAGCTACTCATGAGGCACGAAAATAAGGTCATTTTATACAAACACAAGCTTTCAGAATCCATTAGCACATAGCCACGTTACTCCTTGAGTAAGAAGAAATTACAAAAATAATCATGAACCCTATTTGCGGCTCTTGTAGGTCTAAAGCAATCACAAATGAACTGCAACATTTTATCATATTGATTCCCTCTGTGTGTGTTGAGATCGTAGTAAATATACGTAAGTACAATACACCTGGAACAATGCATACAATTCATGAGACAAACCGTAATCATTGATGCTGTTAGAGCACTTAGTGAGGTAGGTCGGAATAATCTAACCAATAAAACACGAACTTTGAATTGAATTTGAAGATATTTATGGCCAACTCTGGCTCAGGCCGAGATAGGGGAGGATGGAGAAGGTAGCGGGTCACGGCCTTATTTAAGGTCGCATTCGTTTCATGAAACTGAGGAAAGCCCTGGAAAACATATGAGGACGGTCGGATGTGTAGATCGGACCCACGTGCCTCCCTATTATCGATCCGAAGTCCGCGACGTTCCCTTCTAGACTACTGGGGCTAGGCACACAAATTTGGAATAGATTATATCCGGCTTCTGGCTCTAAACCATAGAAAAACATTTCGATTAGAAGCAATATTCGGGGAATGTAAGATGCCAGAACAAAATATAATTACTTTGTAACAATTGCCTTGTAAACTGTAGTTACTATCATCCAGTAAAGGTTGTCTAGCACGTAAATTGTGTTATTAGTTCAGGCAGTTTTGTACTGTTTTGTGATATCAAAAAGAGACGTGTTCACTCATCATTCGTACTGTAACAGCGCAATCTATATATACCTACGTACAGCATTCTTAAATTGTGCTTCCCAGTAGGTCTCCGGACAAAACAAATACATTCAACTCTATACTTATTTTAGGCTCATCCCATCCATGCTCTCAATTTTTCTCTCGTTATCCGTATCAGGAAGTAGATGTCATGAGCCAATATTGTTTTAAGTAACTTCTTCCGACTGATGACTAGCCAAGCTCGTGGTCTTGTAACCAACTGACCATCCGCTCGAACTGCGGTGAAGACATATTACACGAGGTTCGGAACTCACTTAAAACTGTAGGTCTTCGTCCTTAGAACATTGATAAGAATGGCAAATCACAATCTGCTGATCTTGCCAACGGATCTTTAGATTACAAACTTCCTCCTAGACAGAATACAAGCTCTGACAGAAAAAAAAAGTATTTATTTACTTTTTTTTCATGAAGGAAAGCGATTGGAATGCACAGTGACTATTTTTGTCTGGTTCTCTTCCGTAGGAGAAGACTACCTTGCGAACATCGCACAGTACGCCTTGTTCATGAAAAAAATTGATAATAATATCTTCCTATACGGTATACTTTTACTGTCTCAACCAGAACTTCAAAATCTTTAAGATTTCAGAAATCAGAAGGGTGTAACTTATTTATTTGATGACGCCCTTTGTTACTCCTTTTGCAAACAAATATGTTAGGTGCATAGTAGTGGTGTGAATAAGCTAGTATGGATTACGCATTACTTCAGATCCATAAACAACGCAACACTTTAAATCCGATTTACTGATTCCCAGCAGTTAAAAACTATCAAACCATGATTTCTCAAAGGTGAACTTGTCCTTCTGCCCCTCTATGAAAAATAATCAGACTATTAGACAATACATACTTGTCGAGTTTTTCTCCGTCACAGATTAAAAGTTATGTTTTAAGCAATTTCTACAATTCAGTCGCAAACAAAATAATTATGGAAGGAACTTTCGGCTAACAGCCGGTGCGCTTTGAAGTGAGCTTACAACAGCTTATGAAGAACTAGAAATTGCTAAGCCATTCTTACATCGACACGACTTCTATGAGCTACTACATTGAGAAGATAACGCTAAGGAGCTGCGGCCATCTTGCAACATTAATTTACTAAAACATTTTGTTTTACTCGCTTCAAGAATTTCTTTAAGTCTGGTTTCAAATCATGGTTATCCTCAGGGGCTGAACTTTACATAAAGAGTTTCTGAAACTATATGAACATAACGGATCTTAATACAGCACACGTGCCCGGTGTAGCTCAAAACTAAACTAAGTCCCCGCCTTAGAGAACATCATCTTCATCCAATGAAAGGCACTAACAAACCACCATCACTTGTCCAGGAAACCTTCAGGCAAACGCTCCTGCAGCTGAAAGAGTCTGTTAAAAAACTTTGGTGAACTTTATTTTATATGGGCCAGTCAAGTAACTTTTGACCTCGACTCGTCACGATAGATCATATACATCTAGTTAAAATCCATACACACCCATGCCCCTGCTGGGACTCGAACTCGGGACCTTCGAGTCGTTGGCCTAACGCCTTAAACTGCACGGCTACACGGTCGGCTGAAAGTGGTATGACTACTTGTTATTAATGCCCTAAACAAACTTGGGAGCTTCTACGGACAGGAACCACAGTTAAAGTGGACTGTGAACCACTAAGTTCAATGGTTCCCCACCTGACAAACCCAAAACCACGTAGACAGAACCATTTTGAGTTCTATACTTATCGAAGTCTTATCAAAATAAAATGTACTAATTGAATTACCTTAACTTTCGAGCTTTCAAAATCAAAACTGATCCAGGCCAAGATGTATTGTTGCCAAACAAGAACGATTTTGCAAATCCACCTTTGCGTTTACTCGAACAGTACTTCATTTGCATTGAAATCAAAGATGGGCAGAGCAACATGAACATTACTCACCAACGTAATACCTTAGCATAATGCTACCAACGCATTCAAGTTCAACATCGAAGGTTAATGTCCTATACCCTCCTGTCGCCTCTGCAATGTATACACCCTTAATCAGATGAGTCGTAACCTGAAAATACTACCACACTA
>JAGDQP010012678.1:13016-49684 GCA_022664845.1 Lepisma saccharinum
CAAGATGTATTGTTGCCAAACAAGAACGATTTTGCAAATCCACCTTTGCGTTTACTCGAACAGTACTTCATTTGCATTGAAATCAAAGATGGGCAGAGCAACATGAACATTACTCACCAACGTAATACCTTAACATAATGCTACCAACGCATTCAAGTTCAACATTGAAGGTTAATGTCCTATACCCTCCTGTCGCCTCTGCAATGTATACACCCTTAATCAGATGAGTCGTAACCTGAAAATACTACCACACTATAGATCAAAGAATGTCCACAGGTGGTATATAGACTTCAAATGAAAATACTAGTTTGGAAAAACCACACACCCAACAAAAAAACTAGTTACCTTAAATAAAAAGTTCCACCCGGAAAAGCATGGATTTATTACGTAATATTACGGAAGTTGATACTTAAAAGTGTTGCCAAGTAGCCGTTGCTTAGTTGGTACAGCAAGCGGAAGGCCGTGGGTTCGTGCCCAGCCTGACTGAAGTTTCACTGGTTTCCGTCGATCGCACCAGGCAATACTGGAATTGTACCGTTACCAAAATTCTTCCCTTTGCTGCTGTTAAATTTCAAGTATAAATGCCACCGCACAAACGAATATTCGAATGCTATTCCTGAAGCAATCTATTTAATTAAAACTTTTTTAGCTTTACTGTCTTCAAAATCGTGAAAGGGAAAAATCTAAAACCACTTAACGAAATCATGTGATCATGATATTGTTGCAAGTTTAGAACTTGAATACTGTGTTGTTTCTGCATTATATTACAATGACAAGAAAATAAACAGTGCGAATACAAGTTCATCATTAGGACCGATCAACGAAGGAACTTGACGAATGTTACTGAACAGCCAGAATGGACCAGAAAACGAACACAACTCATTAAATTATCACTCATATGCATAAGCGAATTAATGCAAACATAATGCTCCAAAAACAGAGTACTTCGCTTATGCTGGACACTGAACACAATATTCTATATTAAAACCCATCCCTCACCCAATTCTCGCCTGATTAATCTCCTTGTGCTACTATCCTTTCTAGTGTGAAGGATTACTTGCGATGCTATAATTTAAACCTTTGACCCATCCGCAGATGTTCCTATAATTGCGTCTCTATTTCCGGTACGCTACTGATATTTACACGCTCATATATGGAAACAAGCTTTAAAGCTTCAACATACTGAAAAATATTGTGAAGGAGTCGCTAAATCTGAGTTACTTATCTCGAGAAAGTGAATCTTACCAAATGGAGAGTGCATGTAGGCAGGATGAACACTCCCTCCCAGCCTGAAGAGTTGGACCGGACAGTGAACAGACTTCCTTTTATTGCAAGTCGCCTTCACTTTCTCCCAAGAATATTCAATGTGATATTTCTACGTAACACTCTTTTTAAGCATTGAAAAAAAAAAGTACGGTCACTAATCACCCCACCGCAACCAGCGCATAAACGAGCCACAATCCAGGAAGAATTCAATCCGATTCCGTTCCATAGCACTATTCGGAGGAGAAAAGTATCAGTGTTTTCTATTGCAATTAATTCCTGGGTCAATCTTTGGGCGAGATATAGCACATTTAAGGTACTGACTGCTTTTCGATCTGAAGTAGAATATGTGGGACGATTCCTCTATATTACTGTTACTGAGAATGTGAAGTTTCAACATAAAACACAATTTTAATAAAAGGAAAAATACACGCACTATACCCTTACAAAGAACGTGTTCAGAGAGTTCCCCTGAGCATCAATCACGTGCGAAAAGTAATTAATTCGTAATCACACAAAACATTTGGAAATGTATTATCTGAATTAAACTATGTTCCAAATTGTATCTTCATGTATCCCCACCCCATATGTATCAAACCTATGTTCCTATGAGAAATTAGTAGTTACAAGGTAACCACAAGGACCGGGATAATAAATTGTTGCAAGCATAGCGGTCTCCGCGTGTATGATTATTTTTTTTATGCTTTACGATTCACGTGACAGAATCTCACAAAGAGAGGCCTGCATCAGACGTCAGATACCTCCAAATCCGGACCTACCAATTTGAAGCACACCCGTTTACCATTCTGCTTGCCTAACGGGTACAATAACTGTGGTTTTAACTATTACGAATTTGAACTTATTTTGAGTTCAAATCTCGAATTTTAACTATTACGAGATTGAGCCTTTCGGCATCTTTTGCTCACCCTGTTAGCTGCTATATACAACTGTTGCAGCTGCACAATTATTTTTCCCGTATTGAGCTACTTGGCCAAGGATGTAATAATTATATAGTCATCAAAACTTATTCTCACAGCGCATGTATGTGTTCCAGGTCTGAATGATATGTGAATGCATATGGACTCAAAACATTCACATATGTGCCCAGCAGAGCGTTAACTAAGAAAAACATACTATATAACTCACTGCACTTCCATTACATAATAAAGGACATGACACTAGAATATACACATCATTGTTTTTTTACCTTACGCGAATCCTAAATGCTTTAATAATAAGAATGATGTGACATTTTCACGTAACTATAATAAAATAAGTACGCTAAGACAAAAGCCATACGTCCGTTCCCAAGCCTTAATAATTACTATCCAATAAACATAAGGGATATATCTGATTCTGTAATAATATTGTAGTTCACACACCAACCTGCTCACAGTTCAATAGAAATCTGAACGATTCGAACAGCTGGGATAACATTTCTTATAATTATTTATATAGTCATATTAACTTACAAGGAGGGGGCGATGGTCTGGGAATTTTAGTTTGTAAGCAGACTTCGTGTGGTGGTAGTCTACCCTTTAGGCAGAAATAGACTAAAATACTATTCATTCATTTGGGAAATAACATAGATCAAAGTTAACGTAAAATCATCGATACACCACTTAGGCTTTAATATGTCCTTCACTACTATTAGCCAGGTTCGATAAGAGCAAGAGATAGCAGGTTTAAGTTCCGTTGGGTAAATAATTTATTATTATTTTACGAGAATGAGTATTTCATGCATTGCAGCACAAAAGAATGAAATTGCAGGAAAAATAAAAACATTTCAATTCTTTTTTTATTTTTCAGTAGACTCCGAACAACTCCGGCGGGAAAATATACAAGTTGAGACTTGCTCAGACACACTGAATTTCTCATAGAACGAAAACAAACAAACGATCAAGCCAAATCTCGGTGAAACCGAACTCATGTAAGCTATAGAACAGTCAACTACCAGTAGAAAATATCCATAATAAATTGGGAAACAGCAGAACTACATAATGGTAGGGTTACCATATGTCCGTATTTTAAAGGCTCTCTCCATATCCGTACAGTACTTTGCAAAAATTAACTCAATGTCCGTACTTGGCCAGTTATTTCCACAAATACATATCACACAATTCATAAAGAATTTCGCGTTGCACACAAATGCGAATTGTTCCTACAGTATTAAACTGTAGTATCGACTAGTATTAGTTTTTATTTAGCAATGTATGAACAGTGTACGTTATTGCGTAACAATGTTTCAGAAATACAATGTAGGCCTACTGAAACGTAATGAGCAGAAGATCCTCCGGCCTTGGGAATAGAGACGATACAAAAATTAATATAAACAATCAGTATTAAGTGTGTATTTCATGTTAGTGTCGCAAGTAATTGTTTGGAGCTTTATTATATGGCCTTTAAGCTAATTTGTCCGTACTTAGTCCGCAAATATTATAGTAACCCTAATAATAGACCAAATGGAGAATTTTAGTTCCTGGATCAATTAGAAATAAGAAATCCCATCATCCTGCTTTGCCCCTATGGTATTCGTGATGAATGGCACAATCTGAAAACCCAGCCAGTCTCGAAACACTGTTAGGCAAAAATTAAATGGAACGCGGAAGACGAAAAGAAATGCTGAAGGAAGCAGCTCAGTTTAAATGCATGAGAATAACGCACGAGCTAACATTACCAACGATCTCTCTACACGCGAAGTTCCGATTAAGTTTCCATTTTGTTGTTAAAACTGCAGGATCCAAGGCCATGGTCACCAGACGCTACATACATCTTACAACGATAAATACACACAAAAGGAAACAACATCCCAATCGCCTTTTTCCTAACAAGTAATAATTAAATTACATCTCATAAGATGAACAATCATTCATAGTATGTGTCAATCAAAAGCCCTGAGGGAGACGTTCACACGCAACCGCTTTCGGAAGGATTTGGGAAAGACGTGATCATCCCTTATCCTAGGTATTAATCCTGTGAAACGGGAAATGCTGGAAAACTTAATCCGGCATCAGAGCTCGGATCACTGCGGTCATCGAAGGCAAAGTTTATATGTAGTTGCCGAAAAGAGTACGCGTGAGAGGAAGGATAGTGAAAACAATAGGAGAAAAGAAACTGGTTAGAATATTAATTGCACTAATATTCTGTACTAAAGGGTGAAGATATTGTTGAAGGAAATCGAGGAAGAGGATTAATACACTTCCTGACCGTATTAGAGAAGATAAATCATATGGCAAGACAAAGGAAAGAGTAAGTTCGGGATCAATCGCGAGGGCTTAACGTGTCTGTAAAGGACCTGCCGCTTTCGACAGAAAGATGATGTATGAACAAAACTGAATGGAAATCAACAAACTCATATGTCTCCTGCAAAACGCGTTGCAGCTTATTCCTCGGATACCAAAACTGTATTGGCATCGACTTTAGAACGGAATTGGGCTAACTAAACCATACAAACAGAACTTCCGAACATACCGTTCGTTGATAGTTAAATTCTGCACCTGAGAACCAGAATTCAAATTTGGTCAAAACGCGATTAATGTAGTTTTGTATGCATTCGGAAAACCTCACATAATGGTGGCAGGATTCTTGTAAACGTGTTAAATAATGGAAGAAAAAAAAGTAAGTCTATTACGTAGTTTGTCCAGTGTTCGATTCGTCGGGGAAGGGGGGGATCCGGGGATTTTCCCTAGCGCGTGAAGATTTTATCCCCGGTTGTCGATTACGAAACCAGGGGTAAAACCTTTGTATTTCCGCCCAAACAGGTAGTAGGTTGAAACTTACCCGCAACCACCAAACTAGCTTTAGTATCCCCCTTCGTAATTTATAACAAATCGAACACTGAGTTTGTCCATTAGTTTCTATATGAAGGGAAATAGTTTTTCCTTTTTTTCTCGAACACGAGGATTTGTGACTTACGCAGTTCTGGCTCTCAGGTACAGAATTGATACTAAATCCTTACACATGCAAGTACATTTTTAACGCTTCAGATTCCCTCCAACAACTTCACCTATTATTATACTGAAATATCTAAATAAACCTCCATAAGTTTATCCTCGTTAGTTGCAAACCAAGCTAACCTCAAATAAACATCACTTGAGCACGCAAGAATGTCAAATTGAAACTACTATAGCTAGCTTACGCTTCTTTCTTTTCTACACGCAAATGCAGGCATGACACCTTTTATAAATCAACTCAGTATCTTTCCTACTTTGGGAAAATTAACTGCAAACAGATGCTCACACAGCTTGTAGCTTATAAAAACAAACTTTATCTCAACTTGACAACAGCCTGAAACATTGAAGAGACGCACACAGTCGAGACCGAATTTACAGCTACATAATAATTATCGACCAATGTCATCTGCATAACTATGAGGAATACAAAATGTTAGCGTAAATTCGACGTATCAATATGCAATCAAGATTTGCCCAATAAAATACAGTATGTTTCGATCTCTAAGGTACTGTACCTCATACAGGAATTGAGCTCTGAATCTAAGGCATTTAGGCAACTTTAGCTCAGCCGGATGAATGATGGGAGAAATCGTGGAATGAATAAAGTACGAGAACGTGAGAACCCAAGAAAAGCTACGCACATGGTATTTGTCCACCACAAAGAATACGTGGCACGAGCAGGGATCGAACCAACGACCCCAAGCAACAGAGGTGAATTCTTTACTAATGAGCCAGCGTGGCCCACCTAATACTGAAAATAAACAATTCCGTTCTCAAAAAAGAGCCATAAAACACCTTCCAGAGACGAATATGAGGTTCATGGCCTTCTTACTGTGTGTGAAATACACAAAAATCCAACTATATGTACTAGTGTTACATATAAAACGAGATTTCGGAGGGTGTCGAAGTTCCTGGACCCACCTCCTATACATGTCAGACAACCGCTCAATTTAAAATTGACACTTCACAAAATCCTACCACACTCACAGCTAAGTTAGTGTTTCCTATCCTGACGCCCCATCCCATACCTGCGTGAATGCCTCTCAAGTATATTCCGCAACATACTTAACATGCTATTGTTAATCACTGCCATACAAGGCTTGAGACGGAAGTGCTCAACCTCTGATCAGAATGGCCTTAAAAGCAATTCCGCATGAATTCCAGTCAAGGACCGAGCAGCAATAGCTCTGTGGATAGAGCACTGTTTCGTATTCGGGAGGTGCTGTCTTCGATACCAGCGGCCGATCTCCTGATTTAGATTTTTCTTCAGTCACACCAGACAAATGCCGTGATAAATGGTACCTACAACTTAGGTCATGACTGACTCCTTCTCGCAGACTTTCTCCTACCCTACCCCTTAGATGCAATAAATGAATTAAAGTTCAAAAGCACATAAAAAATTCAGTATAACAGTTGGACGTCTGGGATCTCTACGTATTAATTGAGTAAAATATAGCCTTCATGAAAAACACTCTAAAATACCAAAGAAGCATTCAGCTAATAAGAAGTTCTGGACAGCACTTCCAATAGTAGCCTACGCAATTTTGTATGTATTACTTATTTTTAAAATGTATAGAAATCATGGTGATGAGAGAAAGACGAAGATCCTTTAAAACGATGTATTGGGAGGCATGTCTATGACATTCACATGGCTGGAAAGACAAAAGGAATATCTCCGAACGCACGTCATCATCAATTGTATCACTTAGACAAGTGTCATTGTTAATATAACAAAAGTTCGTCAAAAGTGAAACTTCCACAAGATTACACCAATCAAATAAATATGATTTTATTTCGATACATCTGCTGCCAATCCATTTCTTCACTCTACGAATTAATGCTGTCAAAACCCTTTAAAAAAAATAAGAAGAAAAAGACGAAAAACAAACAGTATTTGAAACGTCGACAATAAAAGAAACTGAACTTATAATACTGACAGCACCACTACGAACTCTCTTATATAATATTCTTTTAGTCTTTCACATGGAAATATGCAGATTGTAGGAGCTTACATTAAACAGTACTACACTTCAATTATAAGTAACAAAAATACCCCACCCAGACTGAGGTCTAGTGGCAAAGATCGGCTTCGGACCACTACTGAGATGGAGAAGGTTCATAGCTTGTTGACGACATCAACTTCAACATAAAACACCCGTGAGCATCCTTCGGTTTGGTTGTCACCACATGTGCTTTTAAACAGGTGTCGAGCCGTGGTGGCTCAGTGATAGAGCGCTCTCCTCTGCTGCCTGAATACGTCGGTTTTCTCGGGGTTCTCCAGTTTCATCCAACGTTTGTCAATCCATCAATTCATCCATCATGACTTAGCCAAAAGTTGTCTGAAGCCCTTAAAAATTCAAATTGAAAGATGTACTCTCTAACCCTAGGTTCGCCCGACTGATATAACATGACCCGCCACCATGCTACAAATGAGACTGTTTCCAGTAACGATACACAGGCGCTCCAGAAACAGTTTAGCCGTTAAACTCAGACGATAATGTACCGTAGAGCGCAGGGACATATTTAGCAGGTGGGTCCGGATCCCCCCCCCCAAAAAAAAAAACACAAGAGTTTTATAGAAAAAAATATAACTTCAAGCGTAATTATATATATATATATAGCCAAGACACACCTTGGTACCCTTCCCCAGAAGCCCTTGGACCCCTCCCAAAACCAAATGCTGGATACCTGCCTGGTAGAGCGTGTAATAAAAACGCACGCTGTAAAGAAAGAGTGTAAAAACATGCCACAGTTTTTATAACTAGCGGTATCGGAAGTAAATAGTCCGAGTCTGATATGTCCCAAACATTCGACACTAAACCATGATCTGTAAGTTACCAAATTCAAAACGGTCGTGTAAATCACGGGCGCTTATTTCAAACCCGCAGCCAACGTCTCTACCTGCTGCTATTAAGCGCTAGACCGCGTTAGGGGTGGGGGGGGGTCCTTCAGAAACAGCATAAATTATCCCATTGCATTTTTCCTTAAGTTTGCATTATATAGAAACCGAAAACACGAAAATAAAACATTTCTTTTAACCAAAATACACGACACAAATTGAGCCCTGTTGTCTAGTGGTTAATATTACAGATCGGCTCTCTAAATTCAGGTGGACTTGTGACCAGTCTCCTTGGGTTATCCCAGTTTCACCACACGAATGTAGACATGAAATCACAACTAATACCAGGATCGTCACCGTCATCCCTTTCTTCGGAGAACTGCTCCTCCAGGGATGTCATAGTAAGCGGCCGTAGCTCAGTAGTAGAGCGTTGGCTCCGTATTCAGGAGGACCTGGGTTCATTCTCAGCGGACGATTATCCTAACTTGGGCTTTTCCACGGCTCTTCTCATGTCACACCTCACAACTGGTCGGCTGATTCCCGTATCCTTTCCTCTACCCTATCCCAACCTGAGCCGCTGACGTCTGCAGGCCATAAAATAAATTCAAATACAAAATTCCAAGGACGTAATGCTTTAGACTTCTGACGGGCGTGTGCCTGTCCCCTACAAGAATGAAAATTAAAATAGATACAACAAAACAGCATCTAAGAGTTCCTCAAGATGTCTGTAATTAGTGTTCCACTTGGAAGCAGGTTCGTAACCCTGTAGGAAAACAGATAGTGATTTGGCTTTGCCCTTCACTGGATGAAGATCATGTGCTAAGGACGGGATGTAGAGTTTCAAGCAGATTCTGAACCACTAGGTTTCACTTATCCCCACCGAAAACCGAAGTCATAAGCCCAATGATCACAAGGCGATGACCAAAATTATTATTGAAAAAAAGTTTCACAGAGTTCTCCAGAGGAAACTGGTATAGACTACGGGCTTCGGAACATAGGAATCGAAATGTCATTATCACAAGTTTAGTATGGTTGGAAGAGTAGCCCAAAATTTGACGAAACGAAGCTGTATAAATCCAAACATGTCGACTGAGTAGAAAAACAAAAAACACTGCCCACCATTTGCTCCAATAAACGGGCTCGAAATTTCGAATTTTCAGAATCTTAAAAGAACCCAGAACTGACTTCAGACATCTAACCATCCCTTTAAAGTGGACCAATATCAATTTTGCCTGTTCAAGTTCATCCTTCTGTCTAGTGTTAACGAATATCTTGCATCCACTCCAACCTCTCTTTTTCACCACAACCAGAAACTGTTGATACATTCACATAGTATACCAAAAACATTTCAAGGCGGTTTCCTCATACAGCATATATAAATCTCAAGGTTAAGACTGAAATGGAAATAGGACTGATGGACTCAGCTGAAGGAAGCGAACAGAGTACGTACCAATTACCACCCACTTAAAATCCTCGTAATGATAACGCAACACCTACAGCATAAACAGCCTGTCCCTGTCGAATAGTGAAGATGATAAACAGCCACAGGAAAAATAATCATATGCACATATTGAACAGGCCATGACATGAAAAATACTTCATGCTAACTGCTAACACATTTGTAATTTGTTCAAACAAGACATACTTCTGGGCCCGTCATACTGCAAGCTACCAGCTGGCACAAGAGGCTGATTGTAAATATCGATGAGTTCAACAGATAAGAAATTGTCGAAATATTCGACACCAGACATAAAAGGAAACTACGCGAACGATGTTTATACTTTTCTTTACCACGCCAATCAGAATTATTCAAAAAGGAAAAGAAAAATCTATTCTGACGGACGTTTTCCAGGGTTTTTCAACAGGTAAAAGCTGGACGATACTTCAACTAAAGCCTTGACTAGTATCTTTTCCATAACTGACCCCGGAATAATTATAGGAACACACAGTGCGACCGATTCAAAAAAAAAAAGTAACTATAATTTTATAGTTAGGGACTGTTTCATGTTGGGTTGGTTACAGTACATCTGTAATGGTCAGAAATTACTTATGAAGTGTTTTTCTTTTCCATGTCCCAGTCTAGGAGTCAAAAAACCTTTGTTCGATTGTGTTACTGAAGAAGTAAACGACGCACGTGTTGAAAGTTGTATAAACTGAAGCAGATCATAATCAAATAAAATGGAATCAACATCTGAAAGTACATAGAATATATAAAAAAGTTACGAAATAATAATTTATCAAATATATATTATAAGTGAAACTATAATTGTTATTGATTTTTATTAACTGAAAGCGTTAAAATAAGATATGAAAAAGTTCCGTTGTCAGGCTTATTGTAAGTTAGTCAAATGAATGTTCGTCAATCCTTTCAAAATGGCGGAACCAAAAATCCATTTTTCACACCGTTTGAGCTAGAGCTACGAAATTTGGAACAAAAGTGTATTATCACGAGTACTTTAGGTAAACATCACAGTATGTTGAAAAAGTCGCCATCTTGCATTCAAAATGGCTGCCAAAAATCCAATCAGGAATCATTTATTTAAAAAACTGGTATTAAGAAGCTACAGATTTTGATAAGGTGGGCTCCGAATCACTCTGTTCAATGAACCCCGGCGGGAACTAAACCAGTGAGCAATTGCAAAGAAAAACTTTGGTAAACTTATTTTATATGGGCCAGTCTAGTAACTTTGGACCGTCACTTTTCGCCCTTTAGCCAGTTAAAATCGACAGTCATGCCCCTTCCGGGACTCGAACCCGGGACCTTTGAGTCGTTGGCTTCAAGTGCTAGACTTACAGGTATACCCACAAAAAGTCTGAACCCAACCCAGGCCTCAACTACAGATTAACAGCGTACACGGTTTAATTCGCAATTAAACGAAATCGCCCAGCGGCCGCCCATCTGACAAGAGTTTACCAGGACTTCTCAGTCTCACCAGGCAAATGCTGGGATGATACCTCTTAAATAGGCCCTGACCTTCGATAACCCTATAACGGTCTGAGCCAGAGTTACCACAAACAAATTCAAATCATCCGAATCATTGGTATTGAATAGTTGCAAATTTAAACCTACCATTGTAATTTTAATAATATATTTCTAATTCACAACATAATGGAAATATATTAAAGAAATATGATTATATCAACAACCAAATCCCTACATAGGCCGACCTTATCCGGTTTTTGTGGTGAACATTGTTCACTTCGGCTCGGTACTGGGGAGGCACCTGGTCCTGATTGCCACCGCCGGCCATAGTTACTGAGGATTTCTTTCTTAGTTTCAGAGGCGAAAGTCGGGATGATAACAGAGCCAAGGCTCTGGCCGCTACCTTGTACCCCAGCAAGGGTCTCTCTCTCAGATGAGATGGACTTATGTCAAATTTACCTTTCCAGTCTAAGAATAATGAGTGCTCTGAGCAAGGTGAACCAATGGTGGTTTGTCATTGCATTCCATCGGATGTACATTAACTTTAACTTTTATTTTTATATGGGCCAGTTTAGTAACTTTGGACTTCGGCCCGTCACGATTTGCCCTTAGCTGTTAAGTGTTAAAATCCACACCCATGCCGGGACTCGAACCCGGGACCGTTGATCGGATGTACATGACGTCCTAAGGAAGATACCCACAATTTAACGTAGGTTCCGAATCACTTATCCCCGGGATCGATTCCCCACTGGGAATCGAACCCGGGACACCGTGGTAGTACGACAGGGGGCGTTACCACTCGCTCACAAGGGAGCTAGCCTATACATTTTTTTCAAATCCTACAAGCTTCAAAATCGATTGATACCCAAATAGATAACTGAGGCATCATAGTGGGCACAAGTACACACACCACGGTAGGGGGTGGGGATTCTGAGCGCATAGATCTAAGAAAAGTGAGTTCTACCATCACTTGATGTATACTATCGAGTACTGGACCAAACTACATTTCATTTGTAAAGTTACCCTACATTTTTAAATTAAGAGACAAGGCTAAGACTGATGGCGCACATGCAGATTATTTCACGTTATCCGATGCTCTTTAAAGACAAAAGAATGTAGATGGAGATTCAAGGGAAATAAACTCATTACGGGGATCCTATCACACGGAATGAACTTTTTATAAATGTGTTACAACACAGACCATAACGTATAAAAAAAACAAGTGGTATATTGCCACAACTACCACACTTCGACAATGACAGTACGGTACAATAGAAAAAAACAAAGAAACAACGCAATTATTGAAATTAATTCAATGTAATCACAATGCCGATGACAGTAAATTAAAATAGGTCAGCATGATTAATTCTGGAAGGTATGTTGGCAACTGCAAAATATTAAATCAAAACCGCCCTACAAAGCTCCATATTGATAAGTAGTTTGTGACGAGCTCAAAGAACACCACAATTATATTATTTATCAAGATTACAAAATAACCACCTGTACCGGTATTAACTACCTGACGAATTAGTACCACTTAAGAACGGCGAATCTAACTGGCATAAAAGCAGCGATTAATGATTACAGAGAAGATGAATAAAATGGAAAGAAGTCAAATTTATGAGTCATAAAACTCGATAAGAACTAAGAAAATGATCTGGCCTAGACGAAAGTACTGTGAATCTGCATACAAGACCACAACAATAACAGTTTCCGAAAACTCAGCTTCCTCTACAGATGTATTAATCAATTTCCTAAAATGTTACGCTCATACTGTATGCAGTTTAACTACGTAAGGGCCTAACGCATTTTTTTTAAGGCCTCAATGGACAGCTGCCAAGTACAAGGGTAGATGTATTACCACCTGCCCTCTAAACAATAGCATCTAACATTACGCGTATTTCGGAACGATAAAACAAATTCGTTAACACCTTTACAGCTACAGTTCTAGTATATTACGTCTTTAAAGGTGGTAAATACATAGCAAGCACGAAATAATACCAAAATTCTTACGCAGGTACTATACGCACAAAATGACTACGTTTTACTTTGAGCATTTGCCGATATTCTCTCTCAGAAAACGTACAAGAGAGCAAGTGGAATATATATACTGAACTTCCACCCGTTCTTAAAATAGAACAGACGCGGAAGTGCTGCACAAGTCATTATCGTTTCCTATAAACGGAGCGGATAGATTATTATTAGTTTACATGATACAAATTTGTTTGCTGACATTTGTAATTTCCATAGATAGCCATCAGAGAAATCACACCCCGGTTATGAGTAAAATTACAACTAGTGTGCTAATAAAGGAATTTTTACAAGGGAAGGGGGGGAGATGAAATGTTAAGAAAATAATTCGATGAACCTAATGTACATCATATGTGCGTTCACATGCAGACTCACAAGGGAGACTTCCCCCCCTCAACCCCGTTAATTCACACACTTATTACGACCTATGCCTAAATGCCATAAAATAAATTAAAATTCGAATGTAAAGTTGGGCCTACACCAGAGTTGTTCGAAGCTTTGTTACACTTAAAGCCGACATTTCAAGTAGTCTTTAATTTGGATTTGATATTAGGTTAGGTAACTTGTGATCAGATCATAACATCTGGGATGTAACTTTATGTCGATTTCAACCCAAATTCGGGTGAAGTTCTGCATAGCCGATCCAGCCACTGTAGCCTAACTTGTAAACAGTAAAAACAACTGTGTATCAATTGTGTAAGATTTCAAAATGCGTATATATATACCGAAAATATCCTAACCCACTTTAAACTTGTAAACAGTATAAATGAATGAGGATCGGCTCTGCGGAATGAAAGCCCCAAATTCTTACAATTCGTGCGTACCTGTACGTAGATGTTTGGAATTTTCTTTTCACTCAAATAAAAAGAGACCAAAATTAAATTCCACTCCTATGAAACAATCACACTGCGAATACACCAATTTTTTTGTGTTGCTAAGTAACTAAATCAGAAGTGGTTTAGAGTGCAACCAGAGAATTTTAGCAGGCCATTTCTCTTGTTGCAAGAACTTCTAGAATTTTTCTCGTTTTCCCAAGCCGTTCTCTAGAAGCTAATATTTGTGAAATTCGCTGTCTTTCGACTAATTCATTATAACACAACAACGTAATGCCAGTACGTAACAATTTACTGATCCTTGCATCCGAAACCTAGTTAATATGTCATTAACTAGTATTTATATACACAAAAACCACTACACTAGGAACAAATCGTTACCTCAATCACTTTGATAAGTAATCCTGAACTCTTTTATTCATAAAACGGGATGTTGTCAACATATTTTATGGAATATAATGTCATGTTTGCCCCTTTCACACCACAGAAAAAACACAAACGCACTAACACATGGAACTCACATGACATGAATTAGTGATTAAAATAAATATATATACACAACACTGTCGAAGACACTTAAAAGGAAGTTATGTTTTGTTACTAGGTTACATGAGCTGAGAGAACTGGGAGATTTAAATTCCGCACTACTTCACCTGATGAACACAGTCCAGCCGGAAAAAGGTAAACAACATTCTGTAGTCAATTCCTCGGTCTTCTTTTAACACATCATGAAAGAAAATATGTCAATTGTCACACACGACATTTAAATTCACACTTGGGTACTTAGAAACGCCTTACTTACCTTTTCTTTCGCTCTACCAGCATGTTTCTGCACTGTTTTAGCAATTAACGCACCCTTACTTTCTGCCATCTTGCCTGCACCTAACGCAATTGACTGAACTTCTGTTTCGCTCTAATGTCTAAGGAACGTCTGGTGACTTTGGAACGAATCGAGGAACATCCAATCAGCGCTCACTTCTCGGTCACATATGGTCAGCGCCATCTACTGCGCGAACGCTTAGCTAGGGCTCCCATCTCGAGTATTTTTATTTTTAAATAGGCTCAGATTTATTACCAAATATAAAAAATACAATTACCCAAAAGATTGTAAATATTTTTTATTTAGTTACAGTGCATTTTCCGTGTTACTACAGTGCTTAAGTTTCTCTTTGTAAGAAAGTGAACTAATTTATCTAAGCAAGACAAAAATGAATGGATGGAAAAAACGCGTGTGTCGGCTTTACACCAGCGACGGCGCCAGCCTACACTCCGTTCCAGGGCTCAAACTCTTGCGGCACCAGTGATTCCGCCAGACTTCCCCTGTGGGTGTGTCACCCCCAAATTCTCGACAACAACCCCCAACTTGAACATTTTTTGCGCTGAAAAATCGATAGAAACAATGCAAAATTCCATTTACACCCTCCCAATTTTGAATTTTATTATACTTACACTCCCCAAATTGAAAATCCTGTGTGGATCTGATAGTGAAATTCAATTTTACTGTTTTCAGTCGGGACAAGATGTTAATACGATGATGATAATAATTGGTGTTCTGCACAAAGGCAGAACCTGAGTCCTGACCCGAAGGTTTCTGGGCAAGGCGAACCGATGGTGAATTGCCATTGCCTTCCATCGGATAAAGACGACATCCTAAGGAGATTAACGCGGGCTGCGAATCACTTGTGTTCCCACCGGAATCAAACTCGGAAGGCCTTAATTACAAGGCAGCGTGCGTTACTACTCATCCATAGGTGATAAACACCCAATATAATTGAAAATTATATATTTGGAAATCAATCGTTATTCGGTCAATGTATGAAAAAACTTAGTTTCAAAGTCACCCTCAAACAAATAAGTCCAAATTGACGAAAAACATCACAGCTCCATCCCTAGAATTTTCCTACATTCCACTTGAAGCAAAAGTAATATGTACGGAAAAGAGAAGAAACCCAGAAAAGGTACCGGTACCCCAAAAATTCTATATACACACATCCACACCCTCCTAGTCCCGATGCTCCACAAAATCCCTGCTTTATACGTCGTTAAGATAAAAAATAACTCATTATTGATGCATAGGTCTATTTTTCACATTTCCAGTGTAGTTGTATTACGAAAATTCAAAGTAACTGTAGACATGACAGTTCAAATCTTGGAGTTAAATTAATTTAGAACAAAATTGAAGTGTTTAAATTAATTATGCAATTAAAATACTTCTATGGCTTTTAATATAGAATGAGGACACCAGCCGTCGGACACACACCTGCGGTCGGTCATTGTTACATAAATATAATTAAAAGAAGACCCATGTCACATTAAATGTGTATTAAAAAAATATATATGCTCAGTTTTCGGTGAGCTTTACCAGCTATCGATCGATAGTAACATTATATACCTTGAAAAGCAAAGTATCCGGCTTTCCTGGTTAGTTTAGAAGTTGCCGGTTATTTGAGAGTTGAGAAAAGCGTTCTGAAATTTAGAGCAAAACTTGATCGCTTTTAATTCTTTTAAGACATAAGTTAGCGTTTCAAATGTTCTGTTTTGACTTTATATCATTTTAATAATGCCCAATATGCATATCTATTAAGTATATTATTGTATCCGACTCGAAGTATATAAAATTCACAAACGAATTGCTGTTGTCGGTCAGGGTAGCCGACAAGTAGTTATTTTATTTTGTTGTGATATTAAATTTATGTTTCGTTTCTTCCTAATAATCTAACAGCTTTTTATTAAAACACATTATGCTTAGATCTATTTCAATTTAAACTGAACGTATATCGTCACTTTCAAGGCAGAAGGAAATACTATTTTACAATTTTCTGGACGATGCACAAATAGGTGACAAATGAAACATAATGAACAACTATACAAAAAATTATCGGTGATAATAACTTGAATTTTCCAAAAGTTTCTTTCGCTTTCAAACACTTCTATTTTAAGATAATAAATGTAACTTACTCCCTTCTGCATCGGAAGCAACGATATAGTTAGCCTTTTTGATAAGAATGCAAATGCTGCTTTCTGATAGTTATCAAGTATTTCTGAATGTAAACGTATTTATTTTTGTGGGTACTCCCCTCTTTTTTGACAAGTGTCAGACAACTGGTACATTCCTGGCTGACCACTGGTTCTAAGTGGACAACAACTGGTGAAAATTGTCCATTTTCCTCAAAAACAATAGTAATACGAAGTACGTGTAAAATTTGGAGTTACAAATGTTTTATTTTAGTTGAAAAGTTTATCGTGAAGAGTGAAGAATAATGAAAGTAAAGAGTATAAGTGTAAGTATTAGTAAAAAAATTTTTTTTTTTGGAAAACATAAATGAGCCTATCCTTAATTGTCCGACCACTGGTAGATCTATTTTTTGTATTTTCAGTTTAATTGTATTACGAAAATAATGTAAAGGAAACTGAAGACATGTATATGTCACTTTAAAAAGAAATAAAAAAAATAATTAAAAAAGGATTTTTAGAAAGACACGCTTTTTAAAGATGGACTTAAAAATAAAAAATTGAACTAATCTTATGAATCGGACAATAAAAGCGTGGGTGCTCTTAGATATTATGATTTTACGATAAGGTAAGCAAGAGAACCCACGCTTTTATTTTCCGATTCATAAGATTAATTCAATTTATCACTTTTTACTTTTTAGTCCATCTTTAAAAAGCGTGTTTTTTAAAATCCATTTTTAATTATTTTTTCTGTATAATAGATGGATATTAAACTCCCTGCGAGATAGGCAACCCAAACTTCACAAAATAGATGTGGCGAGGTATAATTTAAGGATAATTTCCAATTAATTTATTAATTAACTAACTACAGTTAACTGGATTATTCTGTCGTATATCTAATGATTGAAAATTGTATTGTCAACGGAAGCTAGCAAGTTTACAAAATTTCAAAGAAATCAACTAAAGGGAAGTGAGTTAAACATCGATTGCAAAATTTGTACCGAACAGACAGACAAGAAAGCGAGTTAATAAAAACGTGTTAACAAAACTGAAGCGTTTAAATTAATAATGCAGTTAAAATTCTTCTACCAATTTTAAATCACTATTCGTTGTTAGTGCAGACCGTGGAGGTTCCTGGGACATTTTGACAACAAATAGTGGTAATCAAATTGCAGACAGAGGTCAGGTAAAGAAAAGTAAATTGTAATCACTAGCCTACTTCATTACTTTGTGCCTTAGCTCTCTCTCTGTCTCACTGAATGCATCAATTTATTTATTAAACTTATTAATAAATTTTCACTTATTAAACTGTTTAAATTTTGCAGGGTAACTAAAACATTTTTTGTACAGCCTGGTAGTTCACAAAGTGACAGGAAAATGAAGCATCGTAGTACACAAATATGTAATGATTGGGAGCGGCTACATTTTGAAGTACATGATGAATGTGGTCACCATCTTGAAATCCACCATATTGGATGCAGTTAATAAAAAATAATGGCATGTTGGTCGTGTGATATATCAAATAACACGATAATGTTCCCGGAAAGTCATTCCACTTGTTATATTTGACCTACCTGTTACGGTGTCGGAGTTATCAGGGATAAATAAACACATGTAGTATTACACTGTAAAGTTTCAGTAAAGATAACTCCGATGCCGTAACAGCTAGTTCAAATCTAACACCTCGAATGATTTTCTGGAAACATTCTCGTATTATATGTTATATTACACGACCAACTTGCTATTCAAAATTGTTGAACCATCTAATATTGAGAATTTCAAGATGGCGGCCATGTTGATAATGTAGGGGAGAGGGAGGTACATTTGAACGGGGGTACCTTAGAACTTTCAATTTATAGAACGAAATTTCTTTTGTCCAACATTTATAAATTGCAAACATCATGTCACACAGTTGTCATTTGTTTTTCGCAATTTATGTGCGTTACCTGGCGAAGTCTAGTACTTCATGTAATTTGTGGTTACCAAAGTAAAAATTCATCTCAGAGATTGTAAGCTTCTGGAGAGAAGAGAACTGTAGCATAGGGGGTTTATATTTCCATGTTAACTTACGAAGTAACTACACTCCTTCACGCATTAAATTGGCCTTGTTGCTATCTGATAACCCTTCTCCTTCTCCCATAATAACAAAATGTACGTAATTGGATGTACTGGGGCAGCTTTGAACATGGTAGAAGTTATGTCCCTACAACTAAAACTTACTGTTGAGAAGAAAGATTCGTTCGCAACATATTAACACTGTAAAAGCATTTCAATTAGGCTATGTGTAAAATTTTAAACAACATTTGTACAAGTTCAAAGTTTAAGCAAGCCTAATGGTTATGCAATCCTCATGACACCAATAAAGAAGCAAGCAAACAAGTAAGTTCAAAGTTTATTAACAATTGCGTAATATGGCTAGTAAAACTTCAGTCTTCCGTATTTGTATTTAGAAGCATTTGCAAAGAAAATAAATGTTCTTGTAATAAAATTAAGGATATGTTCAAAACTGCCCCAGACATGTTCAAATCTACCCCACCCTTGTTCAAATCTACCCTCTAGAGGAGCACATTTGAACGATAGCCTCCCAGTTCATGTCCTTGCTTTACGGTGGCAATGAAGTACATAATTTTCTTCGGCAAACTGTATATGTTTCCATACATATGTTATTTATCTCTCTGAACAAATTCTCTGGGTATGAGGAAGCAAAATTAAATTTCCCAACAACGTGTTCAAAGGTACGTCCCCTCTCCCCTTCTCCAAAATGTAGCCTCTCTACACTGTTCCTCATTTGTGTACTACAATGCTTCATTTCATTGTCGGTTTGTGAACTACCAGGCTGCACTGAGACTTTTGAATCACTCTGTAAATATAACACTCTGTAATAACACCAAACCACTCGTAACAGCCAACAGCTTTTCAGTTTAACAAATCAAAGTAAGCTGTTATAACTCGTTGTTTTTTATTACCTGCTGTTTTTCGTTCCACAATTTATCACAATTAGGTTAAACGTTAAATCTAAACAAGTTAGAGGTGTGATTATACTAACCATCGCAAAGGATCCGGTCGCTTGATAGCTTTCAAGCCACGCAAGCATTATTTTTTATAAAATAGGCTGGCAACACTGACAACAGGCTAAGTTTCGCGCATCTAGGTGTAGCTAGCTGAGTGGAGGCAATTTAAATAATTTATTGTTTTTTAAAAATGTGCAGGTAATACTGAACTACTACACCAATGTAAACTGTTTCGATTGTTCGCTATGGTTTCCTTATCAATGGATCTAAAAAAACAACGAAAACAGGTTGGCAACACTGCTAAGTGAGTTGGTTGGCAACGTAGACCTTCTCAGTGTTTTGTATTGTGTCGAATTTATGTTTATATCAAGTTTGGCGTAGCTAGGTATAACTGACTGGAAGCAATTTGAAAAATTCATTTTTTAGAAAATGGGCTGGCAATACTGAACTGCTGCACCAATTGAGACGGTTCCAGGGTGTCTGATCTAGTCTAGATAAGACCTTTCGAACGACACCTTATGCATGTCTCTACACCTTATGGTTCATGAGGTATATTTTGGCATGGGCTGGCAACACTGACAACGGGGTTCCTGGGGATCGTGAACATTCGCAGTATGTTACTATTGTATCAAACAATGTTTTCGCAAGTTTGGTGCTGCTATGACTAAAATAATGGAAGCAATAAAAAATAATTTTGTCGAAAACAGGCTGGCAACACTGGTAAGTGGGTTGCTTGGCAAAGTAGGCCCTCTCTGTATTTTTGTATTGTATCGAATAATGTTTATGCTAAGTTTGGTGCAGTTAGGTCTCACTGGATGGAAGCGATTTGAACAATTGATTTTTTTAGAAAATGGGATAGCAACACTGAACCACTCAGCAGTCAAGACTGTCCCAGATGCCCTGAACTAGTTCAGCCAGGACCTTTCAGACAACACCTCAAGCATCTCTCTACACCTTGTACGTTCTGAGCTCTAATTTCTGAACACGGGGCGGACAGACTGACAGAATGAGCGAAAGGTCCCTTTAGCTATATACTTCGCTATCAAGGGACATAAAATCCCTAATTTAAGTTTTATATTTCCAAAGTGAATAAAGTATATCCCAAATTATAAAACAAGATCGAAAACTGAGAAGTTGGAAAGAATTGAATTTATTATCATTCGAACAAAATTTCTGATCTATTCCTTTTCTCCCTAACCACCACAATAGTTTATGGAGAATATTAGTGTCTATAGGTCATCTCTGACACTTGTTCGATCCCAGCTCACCTGGCTAAATTGACTAATGGTTTCCATAGCTTTTCTTAATCTCAGAGGGCAAAAGATTTGGCTGCTAAAGTAGACATCCCACACTCTTTTCTCTCAAAGATGTGCTACACAAATGGTCTCATTCTTCGAACTTGTAACCAACTTAGGTTGTACCCCATAAATGAACTCAGGAAATAAATTAAAATAAAAAAAATCACTTCTTGACTTAGATTGCGGATTTCAGTTCAGCCATGGGGATGTTCGAGCTATGCTGCCGACCATCCTGAATTAAGTTTTCCAGAGTTTCTTTTTTGGTTTCATCAGGAAAATGAATGTACTGTATGATACGTATGAAATGAAAAATAATAATAAACTTTTTAAAACCATACTTTTCTTAAACAATTCGTACTAAAAATTTTAAAAAAAAATAGTTTCGTTTACGCATGACTAAAAAGAAAAGCATGGGGTGCGCTCTCATATACAGTCAGTTTATAAATTATTAAATTGGCGAGCCTCATTCTTTTCGTTTTAGTCATTAATAAACAATTTTTTTTTTAATTTTTTAATACGAATTGTTTAAGAAAAGTATTTTTTTTTTTAAAAAAAAGTTTATTATTATTATTTTTAGCTATTTCGGTGTTCGGCTAATTTTTCTCAAGTTGATGTTTCGTCACCCAAATCCTATAGTGTTCTGCAACCAGTCTAAAGCAACATCATTGCGGGCTAGTACTTATTTTAGGATATAGATTTATTTATTGAAAACACTAAAAATAAAATAAAATGCTTTGAAAATACCGATAAGTATACAGAAATATATAAAAGTAACCATGAAATATTGTATTGTCATCCGACTAACGTCGCTGTGCAAAATGTCATCATTGTATGACGTCGGGAAATTAGTTAAATTAACGTTGCAACGATTAACCATTATGAATTAAAGAAAAGTATGTAAAAATAAGTGTTATGTGTGGTCCAAATGAGGAAATCGGTTGCCTAATTTGGACTTCAGAATTGCCTAACTTGGGCCTAAGAAGGAAACGCAAAAATAACAAAGGAAGACAGTGTCCCTTTAGGTGAGTGATAACACTCCCTGTTTTTGAATGAAGGAGTGCCTGGTTCGATTGCCGGTGAGGTGCAAGAGGTTCGGAGTCCACGTTAAACTGTTGATCCAGTCTTTAGGAGGTCATTTTCATACAAGGGAAGCCAATGGCAATCCATCATCGTTTCACCTTGCCCACGGACCTTCGAGTCAGAACGTGCCTTCGGACAGAACACCTATCATCATCATCATCAATAAGAAAAAGGAAAGTAAACAATGTTTGTAAGCAACATGCCATGTCGAATACAATACTTTTATTATACCCAGAACACGTAATTGGGCACAGGAACAAATATGAAAGGGGTCGTACAAGTATTATCAATGTAAACATTCAAGGGAAGAAAGAGGCTTAGAGCTTTGCTTATTTTATTTTACAATTGAAGAGGGGGATTAGAGCAACGCTTACGAAAGATTCGCTTAAAAGCATATTCGTGCAGATTTAATGATTTAAGCATTGTCTTTTGTCT
Organism: Lepisma saccharinum; assembly: GCA_022664845.1. Classification (NCBI taxonomy): domain Eukaryota; kingdom Metazoa; phylum Arthropoda; class Insecta; order Zygentoma; family Lepismatidae; genus Lepisma; species Lepisma saccharinum. The sequence goes on from JAGDQP010012678.1 coordinate 35,635, forward strand.
AGACTAGGAAATAACGACAAGAAACTTGACAAGCCTCACGTAATCACAAGGGAGGGAATCAGTTATCTGCTTACTTTTGCTTACTAGGGGAGGGGGGTCTAAAATGACTAAAATGTGCTTATGTAATATTTGAATGTTTCTAACATTCAGCTACTCACTATTCATAACCTACTGTAAAGAAGGAAAGAGGCACAAGTTCACAAAATGTTAATATTAAAAAGACTTGTAATGAGCGGGACATGGATCTTAATACATTAACTATGATACCAGGGGCGTAAATATAATACTGCGAGATCCTGTATTGCATGGGGGCAGGTGTCCAGGGACCCTTGACATAAAATAGATTAAAAATGAGTTAATGACAAAGACCTCAAACTTTACTAAGATTTTATTGAATGAATTTGTTTATGTAATTTATTCAATCTACCTCAAGCCGGGTTCGGATAGGGGAAATGATCTTGGAAGGGAGTCAGCTAAGATCTAGTTTGAGGATACTATCCCGACACCCGGTAGCTGTGACACGAAAAACCATGGAAAAATACCAGTCAGAATGTGCGGCCGCTGGCATGGCTCCCATGACCTTCCGATTGCTAATCCAACGTTCTACTAACTGAACGACGGCACTTGTTTCCTCTGTCACACCAGGCAAATGCCAGGATGGTGTCTTCAACTTAGACGCTGGCCGACTCTTTCTCGCATCACCCTATTCCGGGCTGAGCCTAGATGCCTAAAGGCCATAAATAAAACTAAAAGTAAATAAATAATAAGCGAAAGAGAAAATATAAGATCGAATGCTGCTATTGTATCCGTTTAAAATTTTTCTACCATCCTGACATCTGTTGTGCAGTTTTCTAAGCAGTTTGTAATAGTTTCACAGAATTCCAGGAGATGGCACAAGAGAACAAACTACGGACGATACACTACTCGATTAGGAACGAGACGAAGATCGTTCCGAAATAAAAGGACAGCGTTGCCAATAATACGATAATTATCGTTTAGTACAATAATTTTTACCATTTGTACGATGTTCGATAATTCCGTCATCTCATGTTTACGAAGAAATTTATATCTCAAATGGGGTTGCCTGTAGCTTCTAGAATGTCAACAAAGGACAAACCACGACAGTTTAGTTAAGGAAACACTGAGTGATGTATTAATGAATTTTAAGCATGTAAATTACGATAATTAACAAACTGGTATATATTTAAGTTTGCATACATTATTTATTTCACTTTTGTTTTCTTTTTCTTCTTCCTTTTACATTAAAACCTTTAATATTTTACTTCACTTGCAGCAGTTGCCAGTAATATTGCCTCTCCTTTAATCTACTCATGAAATTCCCGACAACTATGTTCAAAATTAAGTTAAACTTGAATTTCTGCTTTCGTTAGAATTGCTGAAATGAAAACCGAGACGTCGTTGGGAGGACAATATTAGAAGGAATCTTCGAGAAGTAGGTGCTTGTGATGAAAACTGGCTTGATCTTGCTCAGGATAAGGCGAACGTTTGTTACTGCGGCAATGAACTTGTGAGTTCCGTAAGCTATAGAGTAACTATGTAAGTAAGGATTAGAGTTGCTGAAAAGTTATTCCTATCATCTCTCCATTTGTTTTCAAGACGTGAAAAAAATCTCAACAAATGCTTTTGAACTAGGAATGTTCAGAATGTAAGATATGAACATCATGTTTCGAGAAGAAATTCACATATTTTCAGTTCACATCAGAGTTTAGAATACTGTATCACGTAATCAATTCTTCATAAAAAAAAAAAACATTCGAATTAACAGCTGAACAAATCTCAGAGAATGTCAGAGTTAATTATTTCTTCAAAACAAGAAAATTCAATACTATGTTTCAAATATAACTAATTTTGCTACCTGGAAATACAGCTTAATTACAAATTGACGTAACTGCATTTACATGATGTGTGCTAGAAATAATGAGTTAGAGATTGTAAGCTGCTGTACAGAATAGAAGACCGTAATCCAATTTTCTATAATACATGAGAGAAGTACCTTTCTTTAGCTATTCGTAACTTTTGTAAAACTAGTATTATATACCCCGTGTTTGTGTAGCGCTATATTTTGTTTGTGCATCCTGAATTGGACGGACCAATTTAAAGAGACCTCTTGAAAAAATAACAATTTGCTGTAACGTCAACAATAAGTAACATACTGCTAATTTGAGTCCTTGCAGTCGACAAATTACCTGCTCTTATTATCGTTTTTAATACATTCCGAGTATTGCGCAAATCATGTTGTCGTATTTGATATTGCGCCTAATAAAAGCTTTGTTGACCTAATAGAAGTCTTGCATTCAACACAGCTTGTTAGGTACAAACATTTAGATGGCGGAAGATTATATTGACTGCATAGGATTATTAATAGGAGATACGATCGATAATATAATCTTCCGCCATCGCAATGTTTGTACCTAACAAGCTATGTTGAATGCAAGACTAATATTAGGTCAACAAAGCTTTTATTAGGCGCAATATGAAATACAACAACATGATTTGCGCAATACTAGACGTCGATTTTTTACTTCTTTGTTTCTTGTTTTGCTATTTGTATTGTTATCTATACGTTACATTCTCAGGTCTAACTTAGATAACGTTAGATCCAAATTAGGCAATCGATTTCATAATTAAAATCTTGTGCCAACTTTTATGTTTTTCCATTTCATTCATATTAGAAGTAATATCTTTTACAATTTGTTAGACAGCATCGGAAAATCTCAAATCAGTCCAATTTCGACAATCGTCCCTCAACTTTTGCGCCTAACCACTGGTTTCACTACTTATACTGAAGATTCGCCACTGGTACTGGTGCATTTCGTAATTAACTAAGAAGATTTTTGCCCATTGGGTAGAACATCGTCTCTGTTTAGGACTAAGAAATTCCCAATCACTTTGATTCCCTCCACTGCTTCAGCAACAATAGATTCAATGAGATACTCAGGAGGATAGAAGCTGTGACCATGACCAGAAACTTCTAGTGTGTATGAGTATTTGATTCCTGCGTATCCTTTGGCCCAATCCATGGTACAACCAGATACAGTATCTAGAAATAAAACAGAAAAGCATAATGTCAAACATCTTGGGTGTTGTTATAAAGGTGACAGAACATGAACTTAATCACAATAATTGCACTGTGAAATATTTTCAGAAGCATTCCTGAAAAGATGCCACACAATTTAGCTGCCTGTACATTTCTTTTAACATGACTGATACAAAACAGGTATAATTCGTTTTCAGGGTTACTGGGGTCGGTTCATCTTACCGACTGAACCATGCTGGGAGTCATAAATAAACACCAGTAGAAAAACAGCATAGAGAGTCAGAAATGTTTTGTCCGAACTCGGAAGACATAAACTAAAGTTACTCCCACAACTTACGCCATGCTTAAATTTCTTTTTGATTTGTCTGAATAAGGATCTGAACACTTATTGATTGAGAATATTTCCCATTTGTGGCAAAAATAAGCGATCAAGCATTTGGCTGCGATAAAAGAATTGGTCTTCTCTGTCTATGTATGTGACCAAATTACATTAGGACTGAAAACTAAGGACATCCCATAATGCAAAAAAAAAAAATCTTTTTTTTAAGTATTACTGCCGTTAACTACAAATATTGACATTTTTCTGAAACATTACAGATATATCAAGGAACTTCTTTAAAATGTTTAACAGTGTGCAAATTTACACTCATACGCATCGTTAGTATGTTAGTCGATTGGGAATTGTAAAACGAAAATATAATTTGGAAATTTTTACCCTGATGGCTCGATACATTATTTCCAACTTTTTAAAGCAATATCAATGATAAGTATAGGTGGTGATTTTAGTGGGAATAGAACTATGAATAATATTATACAATAGAGACGAACTAAACATGCTACACTCATATTATAATAACAGTACTGCAGATGGTTCATATACCACAGTTCGTTTTAACAGAAACTTTACAGTTATATATATATATATATATATATATATATATATGTGTGTGTGTGTGTGTGTGTGTGTGTGTTTTATTAATCAGTCCCCCAAGTATTCTAGCCCTCCTGGATATTTTATTCTGGCGCCGTCCCTGCCAGAGTGACAAAGAAAGATGTAAATACGTACAGCAGATCCTGAATTATCCTTGTAAGAGAGCTTATTTATATATATATATATATATATATATATATATATATTTTGTGTTCAGTTGGTAACATGGCTGCTCTGTAATTCCACTCTGTCTTTTTCATCCCATTATGCAACCAAACCTTTCGCAAACCGTTGCCACTTTTTTATGTGTGTATGAAGTGCTTATACAGTTGCCTGCATCTATTAATATTTAAGCATTTCAATTATTATTACAGTAGCAAAATTGTAATTCTGATGGTAATACAGAATATTTCTTTTCGGAACCATTCTTTATATGAGTTACTAAAGCTCGCACGAGTATAATTCATCCCCAATTTGCAAATCTTTTACTTTCTTCAAACTCAAATATCAAAGTTGAAATTTCTATCGTAGTTGCTCCCGACATAAGTGTATAAATTGTGCAAAATTAGATTTTTATATGGTCTCTCATCAGAGAAGGATCTTTCATTTTCCTACCAAAGCGTGCACAAGCATTATTCAACAATTTGCAAATTTGTAACTCTTTTCAACCTCAAGTAGTAAAGCTCTAATTTCTACCGTAGCTTTTTCTGACATAAACGTATAACCTATAAAAAAAATAGATTTTCATATTTCGTCGCATTAGATATATTGGGCCTCCAATATGCATAGAATGCGAATTTTTGGATTTTAAAAAATGCATTAAATATTAAGGAAGAATATATCAGCCTTCATATTCTGCAAACATTCAATATATTTTGATATGTAATAGTGTACAAGAATTCAACTTTAATATTAAATCCCTTTCGAGAGAAAAAGCGCCCTGAAAAGTTTAATTGTATCTATTTCGACAATCACATTTTAATGACATTTTGACCAGTTCGATTACTTTTTATGTTTTTCATGCAGAGGACTAAAATTATCAAGTAGATTTTATTGGAAAAATGTTTTTGTTTGAATATCCTATGATAAACCAGTCCGAAGATATTACATTTTCCGTAAATATCTCCTAACACAAATTTTTGTATACACCGTAATACAAAAATTGGACTCCATTAATCAATCGGTTGGTATAAAAATAAAATAATATCCGTTTTGAACTATTCTTATGTAAGGGATATTATTGTTATTATTATTGAAAGGGGTTGAGCAGCCAAGCTAGACTATTTCAGATGCACTAAACCTCGGTTGAATAAACGTTGAAATATTTTGGATAAACACGAAGTATGTGATACTCTTTGGTATTTGTAGAGGTACCCCTAAGCAAATATGAGCAGACCGCGACAATTTGTCTGGCTACACCGCTGTCTAGGTGAAATACCTAAGACATCTTGATTGAATTCTTTCAATTTGTATAGAATGAGATTGGACTTAGGGTTTCCAAATTACAGATGCATATGCTAGCTTAGGAAGCACATAACTACGTATAAGATAGAATGTTATTAGTGTCATTTCATTCTTAAAGTCTCTGTCCAGTCTATTTTTCAGACCTAGATTTTTATATCCTTCATTGGCCATAGTTTTAATATGCACTGCAAATGATAATTGAGAGTTCATGGTTCTTCATTGTCTTACGCCTCTCTAATAACATCAGATTTTTCTGTAACACCCCGTACGTTCTATAGAAATGTGTACGTTGTGTTGCTATTCGTGAAGAAAAGAGATTAGCATTTGCTCATGTTAACTTAGAATTTCTTGTCACATCACTACAGTTTACTATGGGTTTGCAATCGTTAGGCGATCCAATTGTTACATATATTTTAAAATGATCATTATTTTATTTTAATCATTAAATTGATCATAATGTTTCATATAATACTTTATTAGATTTATCACAATGAGGAGAAAGAAGGGTAGTAAAGGTTCAAGGCTCGACCTTTGAGGTACACCTAACAATACAACAAATTCTGTTGATTTCCATTCTTTCTAAAGGATTTATTACTTTCTGCTCTTTAGATAAGATGAAAAGAGTTTTACGTGAGGAACAGAAAATTTAAAATAGGCTACGAAAGGTTACGAAATAGTAAATCAAGATTAAGTTATCAAATGGTTAATAGTTTTCTTTTATTGCTTTTGCTTATAGTATGACAGTATCCCTTGACTATTCAAAACAGGAATATACATATATACACTGCAACATGATCTTGTTAATAAATTGAGTCTGGCAGAACGAACGTGCTAGAGCATTGTAATAGATACCGATGTGAACAAGAATAAATGCTATTTTATGACACACAATTATCTTTTGTATCTTAAGTACATGATTACATTAACTTTTGACGTGTCAAAAGTCACAGAAGTTGACATTTAAAAAACATTTAAGTTCGATTCACAGCTTGATATATTGATCGCCATAATGATGAGTCCCAAGTATTCAGGTCTGGAATAGAACATTTGAAAGATGGTAGCCACACTGTTAAAAGTTTTGGAAAGGTTCTTTGATATATTTGCTAATGTTTCTGAGAGATGTCAGTTATATTTACAGTAATCGGCAGGAATCCTAAAAGTAATTTCTACTACGTTATTGGAAGGTCTCAGTATTCAGTTCCAGTGTGATTTGCGGACATGTTCAGAAAGAGAAAATGATTTCTTATCGTAACTATACGTGCATTCATGCAATGCTAATCAAGTGTTTGCTGCCTCCCTCTTGATCGCTTATTTTCGAAGAGAAGGGGAAATATTCTCAATCATTGGGAATTCCGATCCCTAATTGGCATAGAGAACTGTGATTAAAACGTGGCGTAAATAATTTAGTCTTCGGGGTTCGGGCACCGCATTATTGATACGCTCTACTGTTTTGACCTGCTCTTCCCTTGTGATTGGAAGCGAGGTCCAGGCAGTAGGAAGCTAAACTTCTAAGTGCACGACTGGTGTTCAAACCTCGTTTCCGGCTTTCTATTTATTTCTTTTACTTCCAATATCACTGAGAGACTGAATTACGTTTGGTTTTTATTAACCAAGTTACTGGAAATTGCGGGGCAGCCAGGTTGCCTACCTTTTTTCCAGGAATGTTTCGGAAAATGTTTCACAGTGCATCTTTTCTGGAACGTTCTCGCAGTCTTGATGAAGATTGCACATGCCTCCTTGGTAAATCTAAGCGGTAATGATGTGAAATTCTGTGATTTTCATTTGTGAAATTCTAATGTAATTGTGTACTTACAAAAGACGTGTATATGTAGTACAATGACATTAATTCCTGTCTACATGATAGGCATTTCAAGCTTCTCCAATGCTAACTCTGTTACATTTTTTAAAAAAGAATACGGAGTTCTTTCTGTCGGACCCTTATAAACTGGCGATCAAATAGATAGATAATAAGGCATGATGCCTATATACTTTGTTCAAAGTTAGTGTTTTGTAAAACTCATATTAAAATATTTCGTGACCAGTGTTTCTTCTAGAAGATTTCATTCGAGGGGGGGGGGGCTCACGAAAATTATAAATAATGTACATTGACCCCAATGTACTAAAATATAAAATAACAATAATGTTACTTAACAATATACCGTACTTCCTTAGTTAACCTCAAAATAACATGAACAATATTTATAGAATGTACTATTATATACGTATTTCTGTATACATATGAGTAATAAAAGTGCTGAGACTAATTATTTTGGGGCAGCGATTGAAAACTCCCGGGGAGCCTAAAACAAACAGTGTTCATGACAAAGAATAAGTACTTACATAGGAGTTCCGGTGGAGAACCAACAGTATAATCCGTACCATTAATAGCGTATATTGCATTTACCATAGTGTAAGCTAAGTTCATCTGAAAAGAAGCAAACGTTATAATTTGATATCTGCTTATAAAAATAAAGTGGTTTCGGTCGATGATATAGAAGGTAACCTAACCTACACACATCTCTCTGTAAGAATACAGATTCACTGCACTTAGTCCCTTTGGAAAGGCTAAATTTTTCGTAGGCCTGGTATTCCACGTCAAACAACGGGCATGTTACCTTTACTCTTTCCGATCTGAGCAAAGTTGTTTGTGGAGTTATAAGGAATAAGGTGTTAACTACGTTACATTAACTCCATTTCTGATAACAATTTAGCTTTACTACGTCTTAGTTGATCTAACATACAGCATGACAACGACAAGCTTGCAAATTGCGGGCAAGGCCAAGTGTCAAAGAGACTTGTGCTATATAATCAGTGTGACAATTTTATAACGTTGTACCATAATTCTGTAATAGTGCCAAATGAAGAGCACAGGAAAAGAACGTGTTTTGTCCGTTTTTTAAAACAAGCTATCATTCATGAAGAATGCAAGTCTGCTACAAGTTAATCTTTGTTTTATGTGCAGGTATAATGGCAATTCTAAACTTTTAAAACGCTCTCTTGCAGAATCAAGAAAATGGATAAAGGGCGTTATTTTCCTGTGGTCTTCACTTGACTTTTACTTTCATAGAATCAAAATAATTCATATTTTCCTACGGTTAGACAATGCTCTTCTAATTACACTCCCGTGACAAAACTCATTTAAAGAGCAACATTACATAGTGTCACTATATACCTAGAACTTCTTCCAGTAGCTGTTTAAACATTCCCAATCCTTCCAGTCAAAATATTACTGCAAGATTTTAAACTGACAGAAGTTTGTCTTTGTTACAGCAAGTTTCCAAGTCGTGATTGACATTCATAGGCCAGTAGCTTTACTCATGCAATTTGTTTGTGTAGAAAGTGCATTCGAGAAGCTTTGAGCTGGGGTATGAAAGTTAGAATTCCGCTTGAGACGGGCATCTAAACTACACCTTTCCCGAGTTTTCTTTAGTACATGTCACTGGAACGCAGGAGTAGTGAATCCCAGTAATTCACGACCAAATCAGGTCCATTTCCTTCCCTGATTGTTTCTGGTTGTGAGGTTCTTAAGAATTATTATTCAAACATCGCATGATCTTACGCTTACGATGGACTTAGACCAGACACGTTTTTACGATAAGTTTAAGCTACATTCTGAACATATTTGTGGTGACATGACACTTTTTCATCAGGTCCGGGAACCCAAAGCAACCCAAGTAGATTCCACATATAGTTTGTGTCCGTGAGGCAGAACTGGAGGACGTATGTTACTCACCCAGGAGCAATTAGTCACGGCTATTAATCACCCGCGATCGGTCACTACTAACGTCAGTCCACGGAGCGTTGTAGCGCATTCTATAAGGTATTCCCAGTACATACTTGACACCATGGACCAGGCAAGGTTAAATATCTGTACCTCTTCAGAAATGTCCTATCCATCTGGTATTCAATCATGCTCCGTTCAAACTTTAAAATAATTAACATTTTCTTGCCATCATCCCTCACGATTAGCACCAAGGGCGTTATATGATGGTGGCACCACTTGTATATCACTATCCTTTGACTTCTAGCATTTCAGTATTTAATAAAATTTACAGTACATAAAAAGTATCCTGTTTTATTGAATGATGAATTTCACTATCCGCCCTCAAAGCAAACCTCATAAACAAACGAATGTACTACTGACCTGCTTTAACTATTCTTAGCGAAATTTAATATTAGAATAAAAAAATTTATTATGTATGAGTTAAACAATGCATGCCCTATGGATGAAACCTGGTGAAATATCACTTTGATAAAGGAAAGAGAAGAATAACAGACCCAAAATTTCCCTTCATCATCTCTTTTCGTGATAATTCAAATCAGTATCCCGTACCTTCTCCACTTCTCTGTATGTGAGTCTCTCGATGACTTCAGATTATCAATCAGTTTTCCTCTTCTTCGAATGCTTCATTTACAGTGAAGAAGTCTTCATATAAGAGTTATAACAAATTGCGAAATAAAAAAAAAAGTTCTCAATTGTGTACTACGGATAATAATAATATATATTTTTTTAATACATTTTATCTTTCCTTGTTCTTTTAGTCCTTTCAGTGGCGGATCCATAATTTCGGTGAGGGGTGCACTTGTAATATATTCCAAGGACATTTTCGATATATTCCCGCTAAGTGACTTTTTAAAGTATAAATTTAGCACATTTTCCCTCATGTTGCTAAGTTTTATCATGGAATATGACACCGGTATCTTTAAAAAAATGATATTCATAGATAGATTTGTCTGGAAAGAAATCAAAACTTTTTCTGGGATAAGTTGTTGAAGTATTGTTTAAAAAAAAGTATTTTTTCTTGATGAGGGCCGCGCGACCTCTCTCTGGATTCGCCACTGGCTTCTCTGGCAGCGCTGTTATTTTATTTTATTTTATTTAGGTGTAGAAGCTATTCCCTTAAACTTTAACAGAAGTGCACTTTTCTTAACATGGTATCAAATCGATTAAAAAAAATACATTACTAGAATGTGAAGGCATTCGAATATTAAGTCATCTGGAAATGAAGAGGAAAGACTATATCTGGTAACGCTATTGATAAGTGAGGAGCAAACAAAAGAAACCTCAAATGTCTATTTTTTTATTTGAAAAAAAAAAGTTTTATTCGTTTTAAGACCTGTATGAAGAGCTGCTTGGAATAATACAAAGTGATTTTCTGAAAGTAGTAATTATTCCATCGTAACATGTACTTTCTTAATAAAACAACTTTGAGAGTCACTACAGCTATTCATTAAGAACAATACTTTTTTAAAATGGGCATGTGATGTTTTGTTTATTTGTTCCTCAAGTCTGATACAAGATAAAAGAAGTTATTTGTACATACCAGATCTTGAGTGTCAAAAGGATATGTGAATGACCATGCCCAAGGCATTAGCAGCTGCTGCAAAGGAAACAACAATACCATTGTCATGTGGGTGTGTATTATTACGCGCTTGCTTCTTTCTACGTAACAACGGAAACATCAATATACTAAAAGAGATTGGTATCAGCATAGTTGTCTAAAAGGCAAATTCATCAATACCAAAACTTGTGTAATCAAAGAATTTATTACTCATCCGCTCAACGGAGCAGGCCAAGTAGATTTCACATATAGCTACGATCTTTTCAAAAGGTATTTGTTACTATAAATCATAACATTCCATCAGAAGTTTTGACCGCCATTGCTTAAAAGTGGTACTACTAGATCAAACGTTTTGTTCCCTAGAATCCAACGTCTATATTGGACATAAGCACAGACTTTCGGCTGATTTCTAAATTGTTTTGTTATGTTACGCGAAGCATTAGTTGGATGTGTGCATTTTAAAATGGATCAGGATAATTTAGCAGACCGTGTTGTAATAAAGTTTTTTGTGAAAAAAAAAGAAAACTTAATGCCAAACAAAGTTTTAGTGAAGTTAAAAATCTGTTTGGTGAAAGTACACTTTCGTCAGTGAAGAAGTGCATTGTCAAATTTAAATATGTTGCAAAAGTTGTGAAAATGATGCACGTACTGGAATTCCAATAAACAACAACTAAAAAAATCAACTCCAAAGTGCACGATAAGATAGAGGATTGTCGATTGAGGATGTCTAAAGTCGCAAAGGATGTGATTATCACAGATGAAAACACATATTACGAGTATATTGTAACATGAAAAGGTTTCGGCAAAATTGGTGCCGGAATTTACTGACTTACAAACACACCCGAGTGTAAATTTCCTAAATAGTTATTGAATTCTTACTGCACACAAGACTTGGTTCACTTAGACGTGAGCGTTAAAATAGCAGTCAAAGCAATATAAGCATGGAGATTCTTCGCCATCAAAAGGAGAAAAATAGTTTTGATAAAAACAAAGCTAATGGTTTCTGTTTTTGAGGACGCTCGGGATTGACTATCTTCCAAGGAATCAAACGATAACTGTCGAGTACTATGCAAATCTGATCAACTCAAGCAAACTCAACTGAAACAAGACTGAACTTGTGAAGGAAAAAGGCCCTTGTTCATCAGGACTTTATGTCTCATACAAGTTTGTTTCCATCGAGAAAATCGCTAAATGGAAGTACGAATTGATACCACAGCCACTCTATTCAGTAGAGTTACTATTTCCATGTTGATAGAATGAAAGAATATGATATTTTATGAACAGAATTGATTAGTATAGATTCAGAAACTACGACTATCTTTACTGTTAATTTTTTGACAGACGACTGCTGACATTATTAAGAAGTATTAACTTAAATTATCTTGATATGTCGACATCTTGAAGTTATGAACAAATAATTGTTGTAAGTTTCAAGAGGATATTAATAACTGATGTAGGGGTCTGCAGGAACTAAAGAATACACAATTATTTGATGTGTAAAGTCTATATATGATGTGTTTGAAAGATGTCTAAGAGATTCAAAGGTAATGTCATTTGCGAAAGCTAAACAAATATGAAAGATATATGACAATATTGATGTCTATAATAAATACCAGTTTTACAACGATGTGCGTTCAAAATAATTTGATATACGATTTCTGATATTGTGATGAACATTTAAATAATTTGAATATGATGCTTAGGTTTACTTTAGTTACCATAATCCGGCCAGGTAGATAACTAGTAAGCTTTCTCCTTTGGTATTTTCTAAGTTTCGTAGAGAACTTTAGGAAATATCACGTTTGTTTCCAGAACTTCTTTCAAAGAAAACTTTGGTGGCAAATGTTTTCGTCAGAACAACTGGTAGCAACAATAAAGAGCTATTTTTGAGACCTTCCAGAAACGGATTTTAGGGATGGCATTAAGGCAGTGAAACATTGCTAGGAAAAGTTTATTGAAGATTAAGAAGTCTATGCCTAAAAATAAATATTTTTAAAACTATACTCATAGTTTTCACTCTTAGGCCACCAATATCCTTAAGGGGGGACACAAGCCATAAGAAGCAATGTTAAAAACGGTTTCCATAGTTGCAACTAAAGTACTTAAATTTAAGACGTGTAATTTCACTCCATAATAGGTATAACATTAAGCAACAACTTGTGACCCAAAATTTATGCCTATATTAGTATATAAAGGAAATAAAAATGTTTTAAAAAAACTAGTTCTGTTTCTCAGGGTCGCAGATAGATGGCGCATGAGGGTTCACTGAATATACCGATGCGACGTATCTGCAGAATTACAGTATAAAGGAAAGATCAAAAGTGCAATTGGTGGTCTTACATGAAAGAGAAAAGTAGTCTGATTGTGCTAAAAAGAGTTTTATTTGTCTTACAATTGAAACAACTGAGATTCTTTTCCGACTAAATTTCAGATGTGTCTCAGTTAGTTATCTCGCTGTCTTGACAAAAACAGGTTGAGCTGTAGTGTTTCAAACTGCGAGCTCTTTGTAAGTGATTCAGCCGTTCAGTGCTTGTAGAGAAACTGGTGGGAGTATTTTATTGCTTACGAAAGGAAACCAAAACAGATGATGTCAGCACAAAGGCGAGTGGGGGAAAGCGAAGGTCACGACCACACAGTTACAAGACGGTAGAAAAAGAAGGGTGACTTGGATTGACTGACCAGCCATTCTCAATGCTAAAAATGTAGGTAGAACAGAAGACGGGCTTGGAGTGGGTGACACACAACGCAGTATATTATATTTCCACTTGCCCTGGTATTTCTATTTACTGTTTCCGAAGGTAGGCAGGCTGTAGGAAAGTCCTTGAGTGGGTGGGGGGTTGAAATGGCGGTAAAGATAATATATATAGACTTCTTTCTATACTCTGTGACTGCGCGTGGTTTTCTTTTTACAAGCTCTTCAGAATTGCACGGGACTTTTAGAGTGACCAGTTTACGGGAAGAAAAAAAAAACAAAAACAGGACACAGTGTCGTCTGAATATCGGTCATCTGGCCTCCAATTTTTAATATTTTCCCCCTTCCTTTTTAGCATTTAAATAATAGGCTGGTATGCAACCCGGGCAAATTTATTTTCCGAAAATTATATCGCGACATGATAATCGACAGAATCACGTAGAAGAGAGTCGTGCCAGTTTTGTATCTTTAGTAAGGCTCTGCCGAAGTCTTCCTACTATATACACCAGGGATCGGATCTAGAAATCCCTCCCCCCCTTACAAAATACTTTTAAGGTCTCCCC
>JAGDQP010012679.1:0-11886 GCA_022664845.1 Lepisma saccharinum
AAATGGGAGACGGATGAGCCAAGTTCCTTGGTGACAGCATGTAACAGGAACAAAGGAACTTGGCGCGAGGTGGCAAGGTTCATGATCCTCAAGCTATAAGGGTGGTGGGGATCCTGAAACCCACTACGTCCACCGCCACCAACCCTAAAGCTGTTGCCAGCTTAGCACCTTTTAAGGGCTAAAGAACTTGGCTCCACTTTTTGCACCTTTGGTGTTTTTGTTCAGATATTTACTTTACTTGAAAGCATTTCCATTTGGTCGTTCTTGGTTTTTTATATTAAGCATTTTATATTTTGTACAATCGTTCTCTGGCCATTTTTCACATATGATATTTTATATTTGGGCGCATTTTAATTTACTGTTTCGTCACTTAACACTTTTGTTTTGGTCATCTTTGTGTTGCAGATTTTGACGTTTCCATATTCTTGGTTTGGACATTTTTTACGTGAAAAATGTTGCTTTGGCTATTTTTGAATTAGACAATTATATTTTGGACAGTTTTTGTTTTGAACATTTTGGTTTTTTACATTTCTGACTATGGATTTTTTGTTTGGACATTTCTAATTTCGAACATTTTGGTTTGGACATTTTCACTTTCCACATTTTTGTTTTGAATATTTTTTACTTGGGATATTTTTGTCTTGGACATTTTTTATTTTGGACATTTTCGACTTTGGACATTATTCTTTTCGATATTTTTGTTTTGGACATTTTTATTCGGACATTTATGCTTTCGGGCATTTTTTATTTTGGACACTTATTTTATACATTTTTAACTTTGGACAATTTTTACTTTGGACTTTTTTTTCTTTTGGACATTTTTGTCTTAGGCATTTTTTAATTTGGACATTTTTGCCTTGGACCATTTGCTTCTGTCATTATGACTTCTCACCGTGAGAGTAATGTTACATTTGCTTTGGAACGTAATATATTGAATATAATACTTAATAAAGGATACTGTTTACGTTAATGATAAATGAAATTCTTGAATCCAACTGAATTTTTCATTCAGCTATTACTAAACGGCTTAACTGAAATTTCTAGACGAATACATTTTGCCGTTAAAAACTTAAGAAAGAGGTTAAAATGTAACATAACATCTAACACAGTGGAAGCATCCAAACACAAGACAAATCTGGCTTTGGTTGGAAACAGTAGCAACAAATATTCGAAATAAAGTGCATACCGTACGGGTTGACTGACATTAAAGCATTGTTTGTTTACGTATTCAAGTGACTATAGTCGTGGGCACCAAATTAGGCGATTAACAGATTTCGCGCTGTTGTCACACATGGGAATGGCAAAACGAGGTAACGTCGAGAATCGTTTTGTCCCTCGCAAGACTTGGCACTATCACCGGAAGTGTGTTGCCTAGTCCAAACATCACATCCTCAACACTTAACAACAATTTTCATCAATTGCATAGAAGGTCCATTTCAACAGCACCCCAGTTCACCAAATTCAAAATATTTCTCTCCAATCGTTTGTCCTTCGTTGTCCCCGCTTGTGCCGAAAAAGTTTTGTTTGTCCTTTCGTCACTTCCGAAATATAACAAAAACAAAGTGGGGGGCTGGTGAAACGACAGATCCCACACATCTCCAAACTGAAAATTTATTTTTCCCATTTCCTTGTGCTTCATTTGTCCCCGTTTTTCCCGAAAATAAAATTCGTTTATCCCCTAACGGTTTCCGAAATATAGTGTGTTTAGTATGTGTGTGTGTGGGGGGGGGGGTCTGGCCTCCACTTCTTAAAATTAATAATTTATTTTTACCTTTCGATTGTGCTTCGTTTGTCTCCATTTGTCTGGGGAAAAAAATCGTTTGTCTCCTCACCGTTTCCGAAATATAACAACAAAGTGAGGGGCTCGTGAAACGCCAGCCTCTCACATCTCCAAATTCAAAATTTATTTTTGCCACTTGTTTTTGTCTCGCTTGTCCCCTTTTGTAAGGAAAAATTCTGCTTTTTTATATATATATATCCCGGTTTGGAGTTACTGATCTCCCACCAGGCGCCTCCCCAGGTGGCGGATAGGTGAATACCGGCCAGATATGGTGGATACTGGGAATATTCCGGTGCGGACCAAAACCATTACTGCTGCCTTGCAGTTAGTAGAGGGATCTACAAAGGCTAGGGGAAGGTAACCACGAACAATAATATCACGGTGAGGGGATCAGCATCACCATTACTACTCTGAGGCTGAAGATGAATGACAGCGGCAAGGCTCAGAGATGGACAGAGGACGACGTTTTGAATGTCTGCCTTTACTGCGAGGTCGTAGAACTGACAACTCTACACCGCTAAATCATGTCAAGAATATATGGTTCCCCTCATTCGGATCTCCGGGCAGAGACTGCTTCAGGGGCCCCCAAGAACAGAAGTAAGAAATACCTTAAAATAGAAACGTCCCAACGTTGTACCAAAGGTGCGCTCTTCTGGTGGCGGTACGCGAGGCTGAAAAGTAAGAGCTAGACATACTAGCGATACAGGAAGTCCAGTGGGAGGGTCAGGATAGCATTCCGCAGGGCCAATACACTTTCTACACAGTCTCATAATTTCGGAACATGATTCCTCATTAAGAACAGTATCCTTCCGGCGGTTCAGAATACAGAGTTAGTAAACGAAAGACTATCGTACATTAAGATTCGTAGCCGATGGTGCAAAACGGTATTAATAAATGCCTATGCTTCGACCGAGCAGGCTAATGATAACGAAAAAATACATTTTACGAGGAGCTAGAAAGATTGTTTGATCGATTACCGAAGTACAATACGAAAATTGTGTTAGGTGATTTCAACGCCAAGGTAGAGAGGGAGGAAAAATATAGACCTACCACAGGAAAGTACAGCCTTCACGAAAAGCCCAACAACACTGGAGAAAAACTGATAACTTTCGCGATCACGAAAACCCTGCTAGTAAAAAGCACATACTTTCAGCACAGAGACATACACATATACACATGGGTATCTCCGGATGGAAAAACGCTCAACTAGATCGATCACGTATTACTGGAAAGACGAAGACACACCAATATCAGTTAGTGATTATAAAAATGAAGGAAATGTTATACATCGCGAACAGAGAAAGCAAAGGATCAAAACAACTTCAATTTGAAGTTAAACGATTAGATAATGCAAGTGTAAAAGCAGACCACCAACTCGAAATTTCAATTAGGTTCCAAATCTTAGCCGACTCGCGTAGTAATAAAGATGAAATTAATTGTGAATGTGATGTAAGTAAAATGTGGGAAGCAATTCGTGATAGAGTGAAGTGCGCAGCGAAGGAACGTGTAGATGAAAAGAAACACCAGAAAAACAAGACTTGATTTGATAAAGAAGCCCTAAACTTCATGAGGAACGAAAACAAGCAAGGCTAAGTAATAAAAGCTAATCAAATACCAACCACTACAGTAACGCGAAACGCAACGCCACATGCGGGTTAAGAAACAAAAAGCAAGAATATCTGACGCAGAAGATGAGGAAATAGAGGAAAAACGAAAGACAAACAACTACGGGATCTGGACAAAGGAGTAAACTCGTTAAGAAAAAGTTAACAGTCGAGGTTAGGCATGATTTGAAATTAACGAGGAGATCTGCAGGCAGACATGACTAAAATTATCGATGTTTGGAAAAGCTATTTCAACAAATTTTTTAATGTACGCAACAGAGAATAAACAGAGAAATTTGAAATGTAAACGCAAAACCGTGGATATCCTAACCTAGCCAGATTGAGGTCGAAATGTCGATAAAGAAATTTAAAAAAATTCAAATCACTGGTAATAGACAATATTTCAGCGGAATTAACTAAAGCGGAGGGGGGTAGAATAGCACTATTCAAGTAACTACATAAATTGATAAACGCTATATCCAAAGGAATGGAAAACCTCAATGATAATTCCGATTTATAAAAAAGGTGATAAATTGGACTAATAATTACAGTTGAATCTCATTACTCCCAATAAGTTACAAATTATTGAGTAATATACTCCTAACTCGCTTAAGTGTATACGTAGATGAAATTATTGGAGATCACCAATATGGATTTAGAATAGATCCACGTTGGGCCAAATATGACTTGAGACAAGTCTTAGGGAAGAAAAGGCAATGCAATGGAACTGTTCACCAGTTATTCATTGATTTTAAGAAGGCTTATGATTCTATCGAAAGGGAAAGGTTATACAATATCCTGATACAATTTGGAATTCCGAAGAAACTTGTTCAACTTGTGAGGATGTGTCTTAGTGACCCCATCAGCAGAGTATGGGTAGGTAATAATATGTAAGATATTTTCAAGATTCGCAACGGATTGAAACAAGATGATGTCTTATCACCACTACTGTTTAACTTTGCTTTAGAATATGCGAGTTTATAAATGAAAGAGGACAAAAAGGGACTATGGTTGAATAGCTTGAATTAACTGTTCGTGCACTCGAATGATGTATATTTAATAGGGGAAGATATAGGGGCACTACAAAGCAACACTGATGTCTCAGTAGAAGCGTGCGATGATATATGTCCACAAATAAACATTGAGACAACAAAATTAATGGAAACGAGCCGAAACACAGAGAATAACGGAAATAGGTATATAACAAGTAATAATAAGAACGTAGAGAATGTAAAGAAATTTAAATATTTGGAAGCATATGTAACAATCAAAAACGTGGTAACGGAAGAAATAAAAAGTTGTTATTATCGAGCAACGCATATTTCTATTCAGTCCACAAACTCCTAACTTCGCGATTAATATCAAGGAAGTTGAAATTCAAAATATACAGAACCGTTATTCTGCCGGTAATATTTTATGGTTGCGAAAGTTGGAGTACGACCCTAGCAGATGAATATACATTACAAATGTTCAAAAATAAGGTCCTGAGAAAGATATATGGTCCAAAATGTGAGAGATGACGGGAGAGTGGAGGAGACTGCATAATTAACAAGTTCACGGACTGTACAATTCAAAGGATGTTGTAAGAATAATGAAATTGCGACAACTAAGATGGGCAGGCCATGTACCTCGGAAGGGAGAAAAACGAAGACTATATTCTGTTTGGTTTCGAAAGCTGGAATGAAAGAAACCGTTGGGAAGACTGAGACGGCGCTGGGAGGGCACTATTAGAAAGGATCTTCGCAAAGTAGGTGTTTGTGATGAAAACTGTCTTGTTCTTACGCAGGATACAACCCGATGGCGATCGTTTGTTACTGCGGTGAAGAACTTACGAGTTCCGCAAGCCATAGAGTAAGAGTATATATATATACCGCTCTCACACACATACACACGTTCTCGCTCTCTCTTATTCATACCACACACAGTTAGCGAGAGTGAGTGAGAGATAGGGTGGTAGTGAGAACGAATTCTGCAGCTTGAGCGGAGGGTCAGAGAATATGCGCGCTACTTTCCGGATGCAATGAAAAGTTTCTCCATCTCCTCGCCTACTAAAGGAGGGGAGAAAAGAGTAGTGAGTTGCTTGTTGTAACGCCTCAATCTTTGTGAAGTTTGCTATGAGAAAATGGATTAGAACAGGTAGCAGAGGGATAACTTTTGTAGCGACTTAGGCTTTCAAAGTTTTGCGGGAGAATTACACACCAAGAATAAACTGTGAACTTGTGAGGTATATTTTTCTCTTCCTGAAATGAAAGTATGGCTTTTTTGAACACCGATGGGTAGAATCTTATTTCATATTCTATATTTTAGAGTAATTGAAATAAAAATTGAATAATTTAGAAAATGGTTGTTGCACAACAAGGCAACAATGTCAAACACCAGTGCTAAAAATGAGTAAATGTTTTGCAGTAACTTGATGTATGCATTTTCGATGCTTTGATCTTCAAGTGATTTAAGTACTACTGCCAATGAGACCGAATCGAAAACTTTCTCCAAATCTATGAATCCTAGACGTAGTGGAAGTTCATATTCATTAGTCCTTTCCATAACTTTATTCAATGTTTGGATATGGTTTATTCGTTTAAATTCACTATGAAATCCGGCTTGTTCTTTTCCCTGGTTAAAATATAAGACTTGTTTAATACGATTCAAAATAACTTTGGTGAACATTTTGTATAGACAGTACACTAATTGGTCTGTAGTTTTCGACGCGTCCTTTGTCCCCTTTTTTGTGCAGTAAAATAATAGTAGCATTATTTCAACTTTAGAGTATTTCCTTCTTCCTCAGGCACATGGAGAACTTTTTAGCAAATTTCTCTTTCATCTTTTCACCTCCAAATTTAAACAGCTCTACTGTGAGTCCATCATTTTCTGGCGGTTTTCCATTCTTCATCCCTTGCTGTATTTTATTCACTTCTTTCATTACGTCTGGGACTTCTACATTTTCTTCTGAATCTTCATTTCCTAGTTCTTCTTCGAAGTAATACAATGTCCTGTAATCTTCAAATATTTTCACCTAGCCCTGCCCTGGTCAACCTGTATTTAGAGCCATTCATATTGGTTATGAATGGGCGACACTTCAAGCCAGCACGCCAGCTGGTATTAGAGAAATCAGCATTAACCATCTTGTCACCACTGGCGAAGGTCCTGGTTACGATTCCTGTGTCTGGCGCTCTACATTCCTACATTTGGGTAAGTGAGTTCTCTGTTAGTATGTTTGGCGTGATTAAAGAGATGGTGAGCTCTAGTTGTCCAGCGATCCTCGATTAGGACATGTAAATATATTAGAATTGGATCGCCGAGAAACCATGTGCGGCGCTGTCTAAAACTGACTAGACTTAGCATAACAGTGATTCTCAAATCGTGCACTGACACACTAGTATGAGGCGAAATTTCTTGCCTCCCCGCGAGAACATAAATATTTTAATTAAAAGTGTAAAATAAAGGAAAGGTAAAATAGAAATTGAATACCTTTTAGAACGTTATTTATTAATATAAGATACAAATTATTTATTAATACAAGAGAAAGATTACATTGTAAGTAACAAATTGGAATTGTTAAAATTATTGAGTCAAAAGTTCATTTTCATTATTAATTACAGGCATGTTTATTTTACAAAAGGATAGAAAGGTTTGGTTTTCATTGTTCTACTTCAGCACATACTAGCTGAAATGTGTGATCCCAAGGTTTTGAAAATGAATGTACACCCCTGAATGTGTACTGTTTTGGTAAACATTTCTAAGCCGCCTTTACTCTATACTTGCACATTACTTTCTGGCGCGTGATGATGAAACCATGGATCGTTCCGTATTACTACAAGCCTGAGAAACTTTTCTCTTCTATGACTTCGTAACAACGTGCTCATAATTTGGGAGCTGGTATGTTTCCGATCATCGGCAATCACCAATCTGGCACACGCCTTCCTGAAGTGCAACTTTTTGTGAATGATAGTACGCACACTGCCAGCACTAACGTTCAGTGTGGTACTCAGATCAACTCTGTGGATGCATGTAAGAACATGATAAGTGGCATTTTCAAAGAAGAAATTGAGTTATTCTCGCAGTAAATACTTCACCACGTACCCAACTAGTTCCCTGAATATTGTTTGTTGCAAACAATAGTTGTCCACATAATTGCATTTCTCTTCAATGTCCCATCAGGGACAATACTTTCTCCGATCTTTAAACCTGATTTCCTCTAAATTAGATAAATGTTACTTATGAGGTTCTTGCAAGCAGCCACAGAACTGTTGTTGTTCAGCATGAGCTGGGTTGGCGGCGAGTTAATAGCGTCGTTAACAGCAGTTGCTGGTCTTGCATACGCTGTTCATTGTTGATGCTCTTTGTATGCCTTCCTAGAACGCTTTAAGACACTGTGTATGCCTTCCTTGAACGCTTTATGACACTCAAAGACGGATGAACAGAACGAAGACGACTCACCAAACTGTTCGAAGTCTGTGCCAAATCCCACTGCCATTAACACTTTTCTTGCAGATAAGTTTGAAAATTATTATCTGCTGCACGTGTACACGGAAACTTCAATCTGTATTTCTCTTTGATGCAATACGGTAGTTGTCACGACAACAAGACAAAAAACGATTATGTAGCGCTACATACCATCTTGCCAAATGAGCAATAATATCCACAAAATACTTAAAACAAATTTACTAGAGTTGAAAGTTGACGTCAAATTTGAATGCTTCTCGTATTTAAATTATTTCAGCTTCCATTCATATTCCAACGTATCTTAAACTCAATTTCGAATGTTCGCAGTAGTGAGTACTGCTTTATATTAACGAGATTATATCACTCTTTGTGAATGATCTTTAAAACATATTCCATTTCTGCAACGTTATAGTTAGAAATTTCTTTTATACTTGCAGACTGAACATATATTATGTATACCAATACATTTTCAGTGTGTACACTCGTCCTCTTTTTAAAGGACTATCCTTTAACGCTCTGACTATTGATAAATAATCCATTGTTTATTTTATTTTTAATGAGCTAAGAACAATTATCATCAGACACATTAGCATTAAATGTTCGTCCTTTTCTCTCTTTTTTTTTACAGAAAAATTAATAAGAAAGCATATAGGCCTCTATTGTTTTGTGTATGTTTTAAATATAGTACTTTTTCTTTTTGCATTTGAAGTTAGGACATTGAAAAGTATCTGTGTTATATTTCTTAAATTTTACAAACTTTGGTGTTATATTGTCACTCATTTACGTGTTGTTAACTCATAATGTGCTTATTTGAAGGAGGAAATATGTATTAATGGCTTGAAGATTTTTTAGTTAAGTGTATTCAAAATTAACCAACATTGTTAAATCATAATGTGCAGATTTTTATTTAGAAGGAGGGAATATGCATTAGAAAAGTCACGTAGCTTGAATAATATAAATCGGATGCATTTAACGTGCAAGTATCATCAAAACATATTTTGTGAAGCATGACATAAATATTAAAAAATAAAAGTTAAAAATATAACATAAAAATATCTGTGGAAGGAACGTAATGGCTGTAAGGGATGAAGAGGCGATCATTCATATAATTTCTCAGATGTCCTTTGTTTTTATATTTAGGAGTGGATACATTGTTTCCTGTAATTTCTTGCCATAGAACTGTGCATCATATGTTGCTGATAATGCAAAGATAACATATAAAAACTGCTCCATAACCTGTGGTCTAGTATTTAATATTGTGTTGACTGGAATATAAGTTTTAAAGGAGAAATTGTGAAGCTATATTTAGAGACGACTATTCTACATACACTAATACTAATATCTGATAATGTGCGAAAATCTTCCCAATAGGTCCAGCCGTTTTGGCGTGATGATAACACAAACACAGTCACTTGTATTATTATTATTACATTCTTCTCTTTAGTTCACAATGGTTTGTGGTGTCCTCAAATCTTCCAATGTTAATTTAGCTCAATTCCCACGACATTCAATCATGAAAATTTACACAGCGACGTAAGTCGGGTGACAAACAATTTTCAAATGCTATTTTCAATATATTTATGTATTTTGAAAGCTTATTTATTTTTTAATATTACCCATAAATATTAGCCTGCAATGCTGTGATGTTTTAATGGTTGCAGAACACCTAAGGATTTGGGTAAAAAATAATAAAAACATTTTTAGAGGTATGCTTTTCTTAAATAATTCGTACTAAAAAGTAAAAAATAATTTTGTTTCTGCATGACTTAAAAGAAAATCATGGGGCACGCTCTTATATCCAGTCGGTTTATAAATTCTTCAATTAACGCGTCTCATGCTTTTCGTTCTAGTCCTGCATAGACAAAATTATTCTTTGCTTTTAGTACGAATTGTTTAAGATAAATATGTCTTTAGAAAATTTTCTCTTATTTTTTTATATAAGCGATATAGATAAAAAAAAGATAGGACGCGGGTAATTATGGCACTACATGGTGTGTGTGAATGCTAGCAAAATAGATCGAAGTACAATTACATAACATAACTATTTAAGTGCCTTTTAATTTTCCATATTACGAGCATTGTTTGAGTTTTATCTTACATATAAATCCGGGCTCGCAGTGAAACTGATGAAGGATTCTGTTGAAAGGAGATTATGTTGCTTGCATATCCAATCATGAGTCTTGTTGAAACATTAACAGACCATGCATATAAGGTGTTTATATTTACTACATAATATCTATTCACTTTATCAGTAAGACAGTACTCAGAACTATGTAGCTAAAATTAAATAATCTATCATTACAAACTTATATAACCACAGTGCTCTTAGAGTTTGTTACTGTCATAACCTTAGCAGCACAGGAAATGGGAACAACATCGGCTCATTATTGCCCCAACCTTAATCAATATTGGCCGATATTGACCGATATTCTGTGCTGCTAGTGAGCATTGCACTTTTGTTGGTATATTACGAACCTCACATATCTTGGACGTTAGTGAGCAAAGTTACAGATGTAAAGCTATCCAGTCCTTAACTACTTACACGAAGGTGGGAAAGAAAACTACATTACCTGTGTGTGGGTTCAAGATAAAATATCTTATACTTTTTAATTATTGTGTATTCCAGTACACACAATGTTACAGCGTAGTTTGAAAAAGTCTAAATACTTACGTTGAAGGTGCTGTGGAATAACTAACTCCAGAGCAGGTTTGCAAACAATCACACTTTTTATTCTTCCATATACTCTTGAATTTTTCTGAAAATGTAAAAGCAAAAAAAAAAGTCGTTAAGAAACTTAATTAGTTGGTTTTCGTACTTTACGAGTAATCCGCCAACCAACCTACAGAGCTGTTCTATATTTAAGAACATTCCTTGAAGTTCTAATTGGGCAATACCAACTCCACAAAACTTTCTACCTTGGCATCTTTGATTTGGTACATGTTCCTGCATGAGTACCAATCGGTCTAAATTTAGCTTCGGAAGAGCCTTTTTCTCGGAAGATTGTTTTTATTTTATAGATTAGTTATCTTTCTTCACACTTCCAGAATCCTAATAGAGTAAGGTGCATAGGATTCAGTCTAAATAAAGTTCAGTGCTTTAAAATAATTTTCACATGTTAAGAAGATGCATGTAACATCTTCATAGCGGATCGATCTCACCAATTATACTATGGGTAAGGATATACTATGGTAAAAGTAACACACTCATTGCTTTTCTGTGTACTACCCCATCGACGCGCAAGACATACACGCAAACGCAAATGTTAACAATCAAATGCAGTAATCTTGAGACTCTTACCAAGCGAGCGAAGAATATTTTAAAATAACTATCTCTAAGGAAACAAATAAAGACAATGTATATATCATTGCAAGGATAAAATATAATAAAACGAAGGCAATTTTGTGTATTCGAACACCCTCTAGTTTATGGTTCACAGCTTGAGCCGGCTTATCAGAATCAGTTACACTCCTAACCAAATAGCCCGAGTGCAAGAAAAATAAAAATACTTTACTAAAATAGTATATAATTAATTAGAATACAGTCTTCAGGAACATTATCTTCATTGTACAGGAGTCAGGACACATCTCTTGCCTGCAACTCCAAAATTTATATTATTAATTGTTCATACTTTTAAATATTATACTCCTCGCAGGAATGCTAAGTGACGTACGCAGATATCTCTGTTAAATCGTTTCTACAAAGCCAAACCTTATTATATTCTAAACTAGCCTAACCTAAACTAACTGCCCACCCAACCTAAGTATGTAATGAGGCAAAGGAGTTTCATTGACACAAGTTAAGGAATACAAAATAATAAGCTGTGATACGAAACGAAGAGAAAAGAAAACCTCATTTAATCCATGTTGTCACAAGAGTAATAATGTCACAATCAAATCATTTGATTATCAGCAGCTCTTAAACATTTAAAGTAATGATAGAAAACTTATATTATCTATCGGATACATATAACGTTAATAAAAATCACAAGATTAGAGAAAAGCAATATAATTGTATTATTATTATTATTATTATTATTATTATTATTATTATTATTATTA
>JAGDQP010012679.1:11896-49682 GCA_022664845.1 Lepisma saccharinum
TTATTATTATTATTATTATTATTATTATTATTATTATTATTATTATTGGAGAATAAAAGGTTTTTATTAGACTATCAAAACAGAAATCACACGTATTGATTCAATTAGTTAACTTCGTATTGTAAATTGAGTTTCACAAATGGTACACTTCTAGTATAATGCTCTCATTTCTTTATAATCCGAATAAATCAAAATAAAGAGCGTTCGTTAATTATAAAAGACATGTTTTACTGGACTGAACGAGTATGGCTTTATTATGGAATAGCTAGAATAGCATCTACAAGCTATTACATCCTAATAGCGTGCCGGTGAGTCTTTACATCAGAAAGGATACCGAGCTGTTCTGCTGCCTTTTGAAGGGTATAACAAGGAATCTATTTCAACAACATAACAATTGCTTTCGTATCGCAGCTGAAGTTAACATCCTCCTTAATGTGTCAATGTCTTACCTTAACCGGCACACAAACCAGATGTTTCACCTACCGAATATATGCGGGTCATTATTGGACACCACCTCTGGGTTCCTCCGGAGTCATCAATTAACGTTCTCAAACTGTCCGTCCAGGTGGAGTAGCGACAGGATTACATCCGAAATTTCTGTTATGGAATACATAAGCGTTCGCTTGAAAACATTCAGTGCGATGATGGCTACTGAGGCTATCAAGAAGTTTGTCATTTAGGAATAGTGAAATAATTTCATACAATACTTTTGAATCACGTTTCAGTGTGTTTGTCTCTGTAGATTACTTTGATAATTGGCTGAGTCCAACATAGTAACAAAGATGTTTTAACAATTCAGTTCAACTACTCTGTTGATACTCATACTGTTAATCACAGCTCAGGCTTTTAATGCTATTATGTTACGTTAAAAAAAGAAGTAATAACCTGTTAAAACCTATATCAAAGTAGGGTTTATTGTAAACGCTTGCCATTATGATTTTTTTTATTAGACCATTTTACAACACCCAGTGCTTTAATTTTTCCTTAATTGTGTTTATTTCATGTAACTGTTAATACAATGTATGGATTATATGTATTCATCTTGCGAATAGTTTTATTTAATAGTGATTTTTTTGTTGCAATAAAGAATATGCTGTTAGAAATATGCTCCAAATTCCAGTTTCCATTTCTAGGTACTTTCTAATTAGTTCGGCAGATAGGTGAAATATTTGGCACAATTGTGCCTTTAATGATAGAAACACGAAATTTAGAGCATAGATAGTGCACATTATTTTAAAGATTTTAAATTATAGGGCCATATCAAATTATTTTGGAACTGACCGCCATTTTGAAAAAGTAGCGTCAAAAATTGTTTTTTGCATTTATCTCACAAACCATGGCCCATACAAAAATTTTGCAAGAGTATTAATGAAAGATTTTTTTTCTGAGTCGTTATTACCATTTTTCACCTAGAATGAACGGTTACAAAGTTAACACCGGTTTTAAAGTTGTCAATTTCAACACTTAACAGGAAAACGAATTTAAAACAGAGTTTTTCGACATTTTCGCGAAAATGGTACAAGATACGCAAACATGAACAGAACATAAATAATTTTACACAATGAGGTTCTCTTCTTCAGACTGTTTATGTTATGTATTGTAATTGCGTTTTGTATATTACGTTTAGATTTGCGTATTGGAGTAACAAATCGCCATATCAGAACTCAGTAAATCTGTAATAAACGAAGGCGTTTACTGTTGAAGTAAATTGCGAACTCAAAGCTATTAAATATAACGTTGTATGTACTATAGTGTCCCCCCTTTCCTTTCCTTGTATTCGTTTTCAATATTTTTTTTATTTTTTTTTACAGAGAGAGTCAAGTGTACTGATTCTTTGTGAAGTAAATATTTTTGGGGGTAATAATAAATTCAGTAATGCAAAACAAGTTTCAATATCGATTTATCGGATTGTATTCGTACTGCAGAGTATTATAAACCACTTTAAAAGTTTATAAGCTGTGCATCTGATCGACACTTGATTAGTGCAATTGAATTTTTCAGTTGTATTTTACATTCTCTTTTATTGTGTGCATAATCACTTATTATACAATCTGATTTCGATTCAGACAGTTGCGATAGACTAGTAATATATTTTAAACACGCTGAATATAAGTCATCATTTTTGTGGTGAGCTGCTGATTATTATCACTGCAGAGTACAGACTGTTCCTCCTCATCTCGATGTTTCTGCCATTTCTATATCATCAACCATTACTCACTCTCTCTCCAACGTACTGCTTAACATACAATGGAGGGTCTTGTTTCAAATTTATTTATTATGATGTTTAATAGGGGCATTAAATCTATAAGAGGCAGTCTGCCATGAGGAAAAAAGAGCGAATGCTAAAAGTATCGCAAATTATTACTCCTACCCCTCCCCCACACTTTTCAGGTTACTTTTTGATGAAAATGTGCAGCATACAAGTCTACATTAAAAAAGCATTCATAGACCGAGCTATTTTGGGAATAATTGTTGTTTACGACAAAAATAAGAACCAAAAGAAGATATTTTATATTACGATATTTGGAGAGACATGCAAATTCTAGTCAAGCAATGGGTCTTATAAAATAAGAAGTGAACTAAAATTGTGTAAAATGCTGTGTTCTTTAATTTGTGTACTGCGAATTTTTTTCGTATCTTGTACCGTTTTCGGTTAAATGGCGAAATAAAAACTTTTAAATTCCTTTCTCTTTTAAGGGTTTAAATTTACAACTTTAAAACTGGTGTTAACTTTGTAACCGTTCGTTCCAGGTTAAAAATGGTAATAATGACTCGGCAAGAAAACAAATACTATATTTTATTTTGTACTCTTGCAAAATTAAGTGTATGTACTCTGCTGCAAATACACTTAATCTTGATAATAATATATCTAAAGAGATTCATTTACGTAGAACTACAATTTTAAATTAACACTGTTTGTATCCAGCGAATCATGTCTTACAGATCAATCATCTCCATAAATTAATAGAATAGAAAGAAGCCAATTCCAAAGAAACATGGGGAAACTCTCAGAAGTTATCACCATTATTTGTTATTTCTATGCGTTCTACGCGGGAGTTACACAAATTCACAATAATTACTATTGTTGTTGACTATAAAATGACACATCATTATACTGATAAAACTAAGAAGAGATAAATTCATCAAGTAAAATTATGTTACCCTGCAAGAGATAAACATCAAAAGGCCATATACGTTTGACAACTTTTCAAAATGAAATTATTCCGGAAATTCATTACTATCATGCTCCTTCTGGTAAAGTCCAAAACAAATTTACTAGTTTGACGCCAGCAATTTCTAATATTAAGGGTTAAATCACCTATAAATAGGGTTACCAACCGTCCGGTTTTTACCGGAAATGTCCAGCTTTTTAACCTTTTTAGAAACGCCAGGTCGACATTTGTCTTTTTCTTGAAAAAAAATCTGGTATTTTAAAAATAAAATGAGCAAGATATTACTACACCCAAATCTGCATTTTTTTGTGTTATTTACGGTACACTTTATGATAACGAGCGGCAATTTGTCGCTATTTAATAACTACTAGGTGGCGTGGTTGGTAGTACTGACAGTGTATCGCACTCAATTATTTTGTCTCCGCTCGCGAAAGCGCGAGAACTAGCACATCAGCAAATATTTTTTGTCTTTAACATCTCCCACACTTTCACCACTAGATAAAGAGGTACATAACGAAGGTGATTCTGCCCAGAGAAAATGTTAATTGCTGCAAATTCCTTGTGTCCGGCATTTTTCAAAAGGTCCGGCTTCTTTCGAAGTTCTGTCCTGCGTTGACAATTTCTAGTTTGTAACCCTACCCATAAATCACCCAGTGCTAGGGGCGATTTTCCACCGAGTGGTCGCAGTTCAGTTGGCAGAGCGGTGGTTTAGAAATCGGAAGATTCTAGAAACAATCCCAGCGGCGGCCCATTCAGACTAACGTTTTACTTCACCACAGCAGGTAAATACTTGGTCGACTGTTTTCCAATATTCTTACGCTCACTTTTTCCCGGAATAAGTCAAAGATCCTATAAATTAAAATATTCCTGCATAAATGTTTGCATTATGAAAAAATAAACAAATTATTTCGGATCCTAAGTCAACCAGAGACAAAGTTTAAATTCCAAACAGGGTAGCTTCACAATACACTCAGATTTTTAATAATTTGCTCTAGCTTTTTATATTTTGTTAGTGAGTGAAATCAAACATGATATACATAATAAAGGCAAACAAACATATGAATTAAAACTTAAATTTATTCTAATGTGAACTACAGTGAAATACTTTAAATAAAGTAAACTATATCATTTATGAACAAGAACATTCTATTTATCAAAATACAGTTTGAAATATATTAGGACTATTAATAGTAAGCTCTTAAGTATAGTATGCTTGAAATAGTGAGGTAATCATTTTTATATTTTTGTTTCAACTGTTAGAATACATCTGTTTGGCAAATTCTGTGAAAATATTTCATCTTCCTTTCTAAAGTAGGAAGAAAGATAATTTCGTCAACATAGTAAGTCCAAAGTCCTGTACAGCCATGAACTATCAAGGAAATAAGGCATCGCAGTACAGAAATGTAGAATGGTGGATATGGACTACATGTTGGAGTATCATGATCCTCGTCTGGAAACCCACTCCTCCTTACTATTCAACATTTGTGTTCTACAATGCTTCATTTCCTTATTAGTTTGAGGGAAACAAGGCAGTAGTTTGAATCCAGTCATACATCAAGTAGCAAACTTTCAGTAGTGTTAACTCCGACACCGTAACAATTAGGTCAAAACTGACACCTGGAATGATTTTTCTGGCTTGTGAGCTATAAGGCTGTAATACAACATTTGACTCTCTCTCTCATTCTCTCTCTCTCTCTCTCTCTCTCTGTATATAATATAGCTTGAGTCAAAAGTCAAATATATATAGGTATTTCTGCAAAGGCCAATACATACCCTTATTTTCCATGATACAGCTCAATCCAGTTAAGTTGCATTCATTAAAGAACTCTAAGAAGAAAACAAAACTGTTAATTACTTTAAACAAAATACAGTGTCCATAATTTAAACAGGCATAGATTCTTAAGAGAATAGGCAAATAATACTTGAAACTTCTTGTTACTACGAAAATAGTCCCCCATGTATTATTTTAATTTGTTCATTCTCCGTTTGTAATAGGCATACCAGTTTACTATAAATTCCTGCATTTCGTCATCACTCACAATAGAAAACATCTTTGCCGCAAAGAAGAAAATATTGTGACTTATTTTTATCACTTTCTACGTTTGAACGCACAATCCCAAAAATTATTTATAATATGGTATATTTTGTCAATTGGAGGTAATCTAGTATTATGTTTTGCTTGTGAAACCACTGTTTCTTTCTTATCAATCTCTTTACTGAGTGACCAATATCTTATAGCACCGTATAAATGTTACCAAAGTCACTCATAATGTAGACTTGTCATGTCCAGACTTCTAAGGTTTGATTGATTGTTGAAATTCCCTTTAATGGAGCTACAGTACCACTTAAAAGTGACTTATTTGAGATCAACTCTAGTTTTAGTGCATATTGGACAGTCGGAACAAAATATGTTAACATTATATGCCATTCTTGAGAAATACTCTCTAAGCGATAACATAGTCGCGTGTGTTTGACCACGTGCTGTTTTACATCATCGTCAAATTATGATTGCCCCAATTAAATCAGGGTTGATCTGAGAATAATACAAATCTCAAGGTTTCTGCAAACGTACATTGAATAGTGTGGATCATATCATTAACAAACTAGAGTTTCATCATCTTAAATCAATCGTAAATAATGCAATTAGTAGCTAATTATTTCTAGACGCATGGAAGCAATCCAGTTAGTTACCAGGTTGCTTAATGATTAAAATATAAATTAAACCATGGTTAATCTCTTTTATTTAAATATGTAAGTACATCAATAAAAATGGTCTACACTGTTAGTCTTTTAAGTACTTTGATGTTGCCTTAAAATTTAAGAGAACTGTCAATATTTGAAGTTATCGAAAACTTTCGGAGAAATAATGCTGCAAAATTAGGATTGGTATTATTTACGTCTAAATGAAAAGAAAGTTCCGTGAAGAAATTCCCAAATCTGCTTCGTTTCGGAGCTAGTCACGCGGCATCATCACAAATTACGTAAGCGGGAAAGGTCTAGCAAATTGCACTTGAAGTAGTACGCAATACATCCATTTGTTATGTTTATGATTGCCAAAGGAGATTTTTATTATTGTACGATTGAACCATTTAATTTTTGACAATGATTGTTTAGATTATTCAACCTGTC
The DNA here is from genome assembly GCA_022664845.1 of Lepisma saccharinum. Taxonomy (NCBI): domain Eukaryota; kingdom Metazoa; phylum Arthropoda; class Insecta; order Zygentoma; family Lepismatidae; genus Lepisma; species Lepisma saccharinum. Next base: position 18,199 of record JAGDQP010012679.1, read on the forward strand.
TGGGTCAGTTTGCCTTGGTTAGGTCAGTTTCCCTTGGTTGAGTTAGTTTATTTTGGTTGAACTGGAATACATGGATGAATTGGTCTATCTTGGATGGATTGAAATTCGAAGTTCAACGTGGATTGGAATTGCCATCATAGATTCGTTTTCGTATTGTATTTTTTGCAAGGCAAAATGGAGGGGAAAACTCATATATTTCTGGAAGTTCAGTCTTCTTTACTTGTGAAAAAATGCGATCAGAGAACATTGATTTCTTGTTCGAAGTATTTCGTTATCCGGTTAGAGTAATCCGATGGTTGAATTGAAGTTTCTTCTTGTGGTTATAAAACACAGTTAAATAAGTTGCTAAACAGGTTAGTTAAATAGCCAATTCGTGCTTCAATGCTCGCGAGTGATTTTGTTTGTCTGACGTGTGTGTGTGTGTGTGTGTGTGTGTGTGTACGAGGTAAATTGTGTCATTGCAGCAAGAAGTCATTCTCTAGGCGTGATTTTCCCCCTTAATTTGTTTCAAATGTCGAGTAAAGTGAACACGCGAGTGAATATGTTCGGGATTTAAACAACCAGAATATTCAGAGGTTTGTTTCATTATTTGGTTATAATTAACAACAAGTGAAGATTTGGTGTGTGGTGTGCTAAAACGTTTAATTAAGAGTCATTTTGTAGAATAGTTAAACGTAACAACGATTACATAAGGAAATAAGAGACCTTAAGACAAAAATAGATAAATTAAATAAAATACTTAAATTTGAAATTTCGAAGGATTAATATAGAAACTTTCATTTGTGAGGTATGAACGCATTAGCTTTGTTATCTTATCTTTCTTTTATACTTTAGTGTAAGGTACACGTTAGTTTTTTATATTGAAGAGAAAAGTTTAATTCTTTCAAGTATAAGAGGTTGACTTGTAATGAAAGTATGTGTTTATACATTATTTGTCCCTATCACGATAATCCTTTATTCAGGCATTTCATTATGTTCTATATAAATATAAATTATATTGTTTTGTCAGACTTATTGGATTTTAGGTTTGTGTAATGAAAAGAATAAAGTTATCGAAAGTATAATGAAGGTTACAGACTATATTATAACTTTAATTAATACCTATATTACCGGCTAGATTAATAAATAATCTAAATACGTTTCCAATACTTGCTAGTATTTACAGCATTTAATGTACCAAAGCTCCTCCAACAAACAAAAGTAGGTAAACTTATCAGCAAACCAGGGGGCATCGGCGCCCTGTTGAAAAAAGGAGGCTTGCCCAAACCAAACGTGGTAAAACCTACCCTGGAAGCAAGCCGTTATTATGATACAAGAGAGGGCACATAACGAAAGAAAACCGCTTTCGGATCTGAAGACAGGGAGGGTACCTACCCATCAGCACCCTGCTTGAGCTACATCGAAGACAGAACACACACTAGTATAGACCACGAAGCATGCATGGAAGAAGACCAAAAGAAGTGCCCAAGAAAGTTGGCAAAAAGCCGAAGGCTAAAACATAAAGGAAACAAACCCAAAAGGGGGGGAGACGCATCCAGCAGCAAAGCAGAACACAAAACGCCATTTTAGTGACCAAACGCAACTAGGCCATTAAAATAGTACAAGGCTCAACAAAGCCGCGCACTAGATAACATTTAACACGAAATTTGGATGAGTTCAACTGATTTGGCTATTCCCTAAAGATTCCCTAAAACTTCATCTTCAATTACCTTCTCACATATACATAAATTAACACTTCGCGGACTAAAATAGCGAAAGGTCGGGAACCTTTCCAGTAATACCACAGTGATCATAATCTACCTACATCATAATGAAACTCTTGACACAAGAAATATCTGGTAAAAATGTAATTTATTTTTACTTAAAAATGACAAACGCAAGGCAAAAAACTGATTGCTGAATATCATTTTAAAAATGTTTCTCTTGAACCTCAAAATGAACATTGAAGATTCTTTTAATTTCACATGACAAAAATATAAATTAATATTTACAAAACAAAAAGCTCTGCCTAAGAACAGAGACAAGATTTCACACACTTATTTTTCCAAATATTATGCTAGTTTTACTTTCCAAAACGTGGTAGACATTCTACACTTTAGCCCAGTTAAAACAAAATTTTCACAATTTCTGAAGAGTAACATTTCTTTCTTTGAAAAGATTTTCATTTACAATGTACCTACTGGCAGCAATTTAGATTGATATTTTCAAATCGTTGCTAAAACATTTCGTATGCAATTTCCATTTTTCAAACTTCACACAACCTAACCTCCGTTCTAATAATACAATCTTACTATAGTGTGGTTGGGTTAGGTGTTAATTCGCAACACGAATTTCTATGAACAAAATGGCTTACGGCTACTAACCCATCGACGAAGCTTTGAACTTTGCTGTTTACCGAAATAAAACATAGAGAATCGCTAAACCAGTATGTGTCAGGAGGATGTCGTAGTATAACGTCCCCAACCTAATGATCCCAAAAGTGGATCACACAGACAAATAGGGTCGCCAGGAGCCTAGAGTACCCACGCAACGCATCTAACTTAACCTCTAGCTCCAAACATTTTCTACACCCCAGACGAGCGGCGCAGAAATGCCTTCCAGATTTAAGAATATCTGGGAAAGAGGATTCCAGATCCTTGTGATCACTGTAAAAAAATTAATTTAGATCGAGGGAGGAAATACCGGTAAGGCGACACCTCCAATCTTTTAATTAGATCGTCAGTTCATACTCCGAAGTACCAGCTGGTTCAGATTAGCGACAGATTAAGAAAGAAAAACGCAAATCTTTACTTGGGAAATAATCTCAAACGATGATACGCATAACAACTATGTGACTCATACTATGTCTTTACTCACTTCGAAGTCTACAGGGTGGCAAAAGACCATGTCTTACCTTTACCTTAGTAGGGCCCACACCTGTAGTCTGGAATCGCAATTCCTGAAATAAAGACGAACGAACACAACGAATGACGGTCGCAACTCAGTCCAAACGTAGTGTCATAACGCAAAACGCAAATAATATATATTCATACAAATCACATGCTGGAGTCACTTCATATTTCAACTCAGAAATTACCAGAAATTCAATATATAGTTCCTTTCCCAAGTTATCACTTCTCAGCTGGCGAAAGAATCCTACCACCGGTCTACGGATTTATGAACCGATCTAATCTAATTAAAATAACATCACTTAAAACGATAGGTTTACCGAAACACAGAAATAATATAGTATCAATTGCTGTCAACTTCACGTAACGATTCATAGCTAATTTCCAATAGATATCAAGTTAAACATTAAATAACTCACTGCACATTATAAATATTACCAAACACTGTACGTGGATTATGAACTAATGCCTTAGATCGTACCTGGTTAACTGAGAGGTTTCTACACTACGTTCACTGAACATAACTCAAGATTGTTTTCGAAGAAATATAAAAATTTCATAATTCAATTTATTGCTTTGAATTTACATATTTCACGCTTTCGGCTATGATAATTTTATCAGAATCTGAACAGAATTACTGTTGAATTGTAAAACAAACAAATTTGAATCGCTGGTATACATGAATTAAGCAGAACTGAAAGTTATGTAGTCACACATTAATGTCCACAATTTCTGTAATAATTAACAAATTTCGTTGATGTTTTCACAAATTATTTCCGAAATATTGTTGTACCATTTAGAAAAGTTTTAGTACAGTATTACTTACACAAAAGAAGTTCTAGTTCAAAATGCATGGTAATTAAAGAATCACTTTAACCTTAATAATTTTGTGACGTCATTACAGACGATTTCTACGTTATACAAAAGACGTTCTGAATAAATTTTGAAAATACAAAATATTGTTATAAAATATGATTTTTTCATTGGAGAATAGTGGCTGGAGTTGAAACCAAAATTATCGAACCATGTCGAATAAATTAAAATTTACTATTAGCATCAAAGCGGTACGCAAAATTAGTCGAGCAGACATGTTGCTAATTTGATCAAGTAAGGAAAATATGCGGTAGCTGTCAAACATGGCTAACCGGGAATTTCGAATAGATATAGAAAAACTGGAGACGAGAAATTGGCATATGATTATTGAAATCTAACGAACCGATATTTATAATGCAAGAATTCGGTCAATAGCGGCCCCATACTGAAATTTAGAACATATTGTACATCTCGATAAATAATCTCAAAACCAAAATATTAAAATATAACACGGTGAAAATTTCGAAATTATGACGTTGAAGAGTCCTGATAGCACTAGTATCGGTTTAATTCTTCTTAATAAGATATATTATATTGCATCAGAATAGACGAAATCAGACGAAAATCGAAAATGATGTTAAATTTAGTATTTATATCTACCTTTCGTAGACAGGGCTTAGGAAGTACAGGTGATGGAAAGCCCATGCATCTAGTCGCTTCGTTTAAAAAATTGGAACTAAACTAACATGGCGTGGGAGAGCAGTTCTCCCAGCAAACGGAGAAGAAGGCTGATTCACACCAATCAGCAAAAAACAAGTCACGAAGCATTGACTAGGGCCAATCAAAAACAAGCGTTAGATCCAAGTCATTGCTGCGTGACTAACGAAAACCTGGATGGATAACGATAAAAATCCAAAGAAAAATCCAAGCGGAACACGCTCAAAGAGTCTAAAACCAACCAAAGAGAATGAGCTAAAGAGAACACACAGAAAGAAAACAAAACGGAGACTAAGAAAATAAAAGGGGAGAAAATAAAAATTAAAATGGAACAGCAACTAGGCTTTTATAGTAGATATCAGGAATGAAAACACTATGTCACCGGGTGGTCAACATTATTAACCTGGAATAACGTTTAACATTTTCAATTCACACTATGTAGTGTTATTGGATACTTGCTATTACCTACTCATGATAAACAATACACGCAAAGCATACACCACAGTGTTGCAAACTATTAATAATACAAGAGATTAAATATCCTAGGAAAATACGTAGTTTCTAAGATGGTATAAACCTTTTGTTTCCGGACATGTGGATAGGACACCTTAGAGGAAAAATTCACTGCATTACAAGACACATAAGGTAGTCCTATTGATAATTGTTAATTTTCTTCCCATTGTAACCGTCAAATTTGGGCTTTACGTTGGAAAAGCTGTATCTCTAGAACGAAGCGGACTTTTATCTTTGATCCATTATGATGTTATTTCTTGTTTCGATGTTGTGATTCACCTCCCAAAGTTTGTAATCATCATTTCTTTACACCCTATATCTATCTATTTATAAAGATAGATAGATATACGCTTGTGGGTGTGATCGCTGGCAGATTTTTACACAAAATATTATCGAACGATTGATCCTCATCACAGGTGTAACAAACTGGCCCACAGGGCCCGCAATGCGGAAAGGTCTTTGGTTCAATGGGGCAGGCACATTTACAAAGTTTACTTTCGAAGCTCAGTAACTTTCGGGGGCTTTTCATGGTTTGTCGCGGGGAGGCCTTTAATTATGCTACTAGTCCTTAGTCTTGAATATGCGTGTGGTGTAATGGAACGACGTCGGTACCACATTAGGGATGTCTGTAACTTTTTCAATGATGTTTACGAAGTTCTATATGGCAAATACCAACTTAAATCTTACTTTAAGTCCAGAACCGTTCCTTTTCCACTTACTGTTCCTCTGTTTATTATGCCAAAGAATAACACATGAAATTCTTTACTATTTCTACAAACTGTTCTTGCACATTGATGGATAGATATTCAAAACAGTGGACGACGATAAACTAGTATCTTCAAACACTCATGCATGTTCCTCGGCAGCAGTAATTATATATTCTATCTCAAATTGTCTGTATTTAAATAGTTTCGTTTGTCATGCTATTAAGAAGGCGTTTTTAAAAGTAAGGCGTACAGTCGACCCACATTCCAGTCCTGCATACCTAATACATAACTTTTGCTTTCAATAGCTCTACAAAAACAGCACGGTCGACTTCCTTGTAATTTTCATATTCATTACTTTGGGGAGCATAGCGTGTCTGCAAATTGTGCTTTTAATAGTATTTACTACCCTACTACATACCAACAATTTACCGAGTCCTGTACATCAACAAATAAAAACATCTCTTGCCAAACAGAAAGAAAACTACAGGGGGAATACGAGAGAGCCTCAGACGAGGTAACCAAACTCTTGCGATCTTGACAACTTATTGTACCAATGCCACGCGGTACAAACTGACCTTGCACTGCATCTCCAGTGACAACAGTGCGTTTCTTTTTGCCGGCTCCCGCTGTCATGTTGCAATTTAACGTTGTTCAAGAAGTGTGATATTGCTCATTTTATTGTTGTGAGTAACTAAAAGAAAAATTCTCTGTTGTATACGCAGAATGAAAATACAAAAAGGTTTGATTTAGACATAAATAAAATAACACAAGTAATCTTATATGTTAATTTGGTGTTTTCGAATTACTTCAAGGTGAATATTTAACTATACTAAATATTAATCCTTTGATATCATTTCTACTCCACTTCCTTAAGATATTTAGACTAAACGTTTTAAAGGAAATATGAAAAAGCAAAGTTGTGAGCCAAAATAAACATTGAGTTTTAAGGTAAAAAAGGTGTTGGAAAAAATGAGTAACTAGTCGCCGCTTTGACATCGTGTAAGAAAAATTGAATCGAACTTTCTTGTAGAGAGGTTTAAGTAGAACAAATTTTCTAATAACACAATTTGCTCAAATATGACTTTAAAAGAGATATTTACAAACAAACAAGTTTTGGGTGCCATTTTTATAAAGGGAACCGAGAAAGTTTTGTCGCTTTTGTGGAGGTCTGTGTTCAATTGGCACTCACACCGTGAGTTGAATGCGAATGGAGATCAGGCGAAGGTAAGTTATTGGTGTGGGTATAGTCAACATACTACCTGGTTGTGCCAGTTCAGTTACACCGTGAACGTGCGGAAGGACAGAGTGAACATGGGACCTCCACAGAGCGTCATAAGGACGTGTATGCTGTACGAATTCAAACTGGGGTCAAACGCAGCTGCAGCAGGGCGGTGGATATGCCAGGCCTTTGGTGAGGGTGTCATGACTACGCAGACAGTGCAGCTGTGGTTTACCAACTTTAAGGACGGTGACGAAACACTCGAAGACGCACCACGTGCGGGACGACCAACACAGGTAGCAAATGAAGACCTTCAGGCAGTAATTGAGGCGAACAGTGGTCAGACATGTGAGGAACTGGGACTACAATTCAGTGTGAATGGAGAAACCATTCGGCAGCACCTCCATCAACTTGGGAAGCACTACAAGTTGGGTCGATGGGTCCCACATGATTTCACTTAGGGCCAGAAGGCAACGCGAGCAGACACCTGCGTTTATTTGCTATCTCGTCTGAGGAAGGAGCCATTTCTGGACAGGGTGTTGACATGTGATGAGAAGTGGGTCTTGTACGAAGCTCACGGCACCGTCATCATTGGTTAGCATCTCATGAACCGGTTCTAAAACAGCCGAAACCAGCACTGCACCAGAAGAAGGTCCTCCTGTGTGTTTGGTGGACTGCTCGCGGCATCGTGCATCGGGAACTGCTACAAGCTGGTCAGAGCATCAATGCAACTGTGTACTGTCAGCAGTTGAGCCGTGTTCAAGAAAAACTCAAACCTCTGGAGCCAGCACTTCTGAATCGCAAAGGGGTCCTCCTGTTACAGGACAACGCTAAGCCCCACGTGGCTAGGATGACCCGGGACATCATTCTACGCCTTGGATTGGAAATACTATTGCATCCGCCATACTTCCCGGACATTGTACCGTCCGATTTTCACCTGTTCCATTCCTTGGACAATCACCTTACACGACGCCAGTTCAGATCCCTAGTAGAGGTGCAAAATGCACTTGATAACTTCTTCGCTTCACGTCCCACCAAGTTCTACCGCGATGGAATCCATGGCCTTCCGGAACGTTGGCAGAAGGTCGTCGAAGCTGATGGGGACTATTTTTTATCTTTAAGGTACGTCTTAGCTGGCATATCGATGTTCGAAGGTGGTGGGTGAAAAAGCCACAGAACGTTCTTCCTTACTTTTATACAAGATCACGGTAAATTCCTTGTTGATAGAGAGGTGCATAATCAAATAATGCTAAGGATATTTTAACTATAAAAATAAAATTTGTACCGAATTTTTCCTTATTCGACTCCTTGTTAAAACGTGCAATCCGTACAATTTGTTTCTAACGAAGGTTTAATTAAGAATCGTAACGTAATTAAAATAAGTATATATTTGGTATATAGATAATATAAAATTTCAGTAATTTCGATGTAAAAATAAATGACATTATTAGTACCTGAATTCGTGTAGAAATGAGGAGTACAACCACACAGTTTGTAATGAAGATCAGCCCTGCATTGTACGAAGCAAGCGTTGTAGCCATAGACGTTACTGATTTTTAAACTCTTCTCGTGGATGTCGTAACAGTTTCTTTGGTGCAGTGACAATTGACTTATTGCAGGTGTACTAACAGTCTCAAGTACAGATATAGCAATGTCCTTCTCACCTCTCCATAGATTCAAACTGAAGTCCAATGAAGGGTAGTCGTATGGAGATTGCAAAAATATATATTTTAGCAGAATACCCTAAACAATAAATACAAAATATTTTGAGTTGTGAACATTCACATTCAATCAAATGTTTCAAAGTGAATTGAAAAACGCAGAATTTTACTAAGTTACCATTATTAAAAATTGACTGTTGGAAAGTGCATTGCTAGTTGTCACGTTTGCAAGAAAAGTGTCACATCTCAAAAAATTCAATATCCGTTTTTTATATGAAAACCTTATCCTTCTTAGATAAATATGCTATAAGTCCAACTACTATTTTATTCAATCGTGCAATCTTTCGATTGTTGTACACCTCAATAAAACTTTATAACACTTACAATAGGAGAAACGGACAAAACACTTTACCCAATTGGAAGAGTTAGAACAGTATAATATGGCAGATATTAAGTTCAAGGTTCATTGTTTTCTTGTTTAAAATTAACTTTTGATTAAAAAGAGTAGTATATGTTTACTTACATTATAACGTTTTAAATATGTAAGGCATCAAAGTATTTCTGGTTATTTCGTTACAAAAGCACGTCAAATTGGAATATTATTACCAAAAAATGGATGTTATAAAAAGTTCCATAACAGAAGTTTTCACATCTACACATGGACACATAATTAAATTAACAAAGTTTAATTGTTAATTGTTCATCTGTAGAGTTTGATCACAGCGTGCAGTCTGGTAGCTGTGTGTTTTAAGAAATCATACTTACAGATTACGAATTTCACGATTGCATTTTTAATATTGCTAAAACTAGGCAAACTAAAATCCCGTATATTTACGTGATTGTTATTATTTTTAGTGCATTATGATTTAGGCCTGAAACTAACTTGTGTTGTCAACTGTAACGTAAACCAATATACAAAAATAATAGTAAGAGTGAATGAAGAAAACTTAATTAAATTCAGGCATTAAGGATTAGATGCTTTATTCAATTGTCTTGCACGTGTATTCATTCAGTATTTAGAGTAAATATAAAATCTCTCTCGTTGAGATTAAAATATTAATCCTCTAATATCACTATAAAAGCTTTTGTCGAATTTTGCTACAATGCTCAATTTACGAGTCATACAAGCTGAATGGCACAAGATGAATGAATAGGAATTTTTCCTAATATTCTTCAGAAATAAAATTTTTGAACTGTGCAGCAGTAGATGAAAGTCTTAAGGCTTGTCATTTCAGGCTTAGTCGAACACCTGAGGAGAAAAGTTAGCTCCCTTTCTCTATCTAATAAAATGTTTAGATAGAGCTGAAAGGGTAAGTGTTTCCCCGTAAAGAAATAAATCTACTTCTCAAATTTGGTACAAAAGTAATCTCTAACGTAAATCAACTGTCTGAACTTAGAAATATTTTCTCTGAAAAATAATAGGAATTACTGGAGTTAAAGTGTTGCCACGCTGATATTATTTTCCTCTAAGTAGTCAAAAAGTAGAGAACGGAAGAAAAATGGAAATATGATTTGTTCTTAAAAATTTATATGAATTGTACAGATACCTTGTAAACATCTTCGCCTGACCTACCATGATATAGAGCAAGAAAAATAACGTTTGGAAGTTCATCCTGGTGGCGCAAGCCTAGTTCAATTGATGTGTAGCTTTTTTGTTTCTCTCTCTCTCTCGCTCTCTCTCTCTCTCTACGTAGAAACTAGTAGAAGGTTAAGTAGAAATTGTTACTAACATTATCAAGACATACAGACAGGTACACACTGAAATTTTACGTAAAAATAAAAGTCAGCAAACTTGCATCAAAGGAATGGTTTTGGGAAAAGGTAGAAACATATAGAGACCGAAAGGCACCAGGCCTGTTTCTATCGCATTGAACGCAAAACGGTTACCTAGGATTCGGAAAGAAACTTCTTGAAAAACAAATATGAGAATAAGGAAACATCGGAATATAAAAATAACAACAAGAAATCGAATGTACATGCGAACAGAGAATAATACTAGATAAAATAAATGAGATAAATACTATTCAGGAAAAGGTTGAAAAGGATGAAGAAGTGGTGCACAGTGAAGGTACATCTACTTAATGCCATATTCATGATTTTGCGGAAGAAAGAAGTATATGTAAGCTCTCATTTCTTCCTAACTGTGGCAGATAATAAGGCATTGAGATATTTCACGCTACTAACTGATAAGATTTTGTCAAACGTGCGCCCTACGATGGGTTGGTATATGAATAAATAAAGTAGTCCAATTTTGGAGCATTAACGACTGTTGCGGAGGATTAGAGGTGTGTGTATTCCCAGTGTACAAAGAGGGTTCCAATTACAGTATATAAGGTAAACAAGGTTGCAGATGCCGGATTGTCCCGGCATGATGTTCCGGCAAATGATGGGATGCAAAATACGTCAGTTTTTGCACTCATATATTCGTCACGTGTTTGGTCACGAGTTTGATTACATTCCTGTTTCAGCGGAAGTCTAGTTCGGAGCGAACCGAAACAATGATGGAAACTTTATCAGAAAGAGATATACTACTTTAATGAGGTTTTGAATAACATCAAGTTTGGGATTATACTGAGTGAGCAGGTTAGGGCTGGAGGAAATATCGCAAGAAAGCCAGTTCTTGTGGTTCTTGGTATATACCAATTGCTCACGGGTAAGTTAACTAGGATATGCACAGTCGGTAGAGGCTGACGAGAGGGCACTGAAAAAAAATCTGGTAGATCCTAAAATGTTTAAAGTCAGCGGAGCAAAGAGCGTGGAGAATATCGGTATACAGTAACGTCTCACCAAATAAAACTAACACTACTGGGATATGGGAGACAGCGTTTTTTGTGATGTGGGAGCTATTGAAATGAAGATGTCGCAAGTTCTTGGTTGGTATTATGCGTAGCATGAATCGCGAACCTTTTTTCTTTGTCTATTGACATCTTCGAAGTACTAGTGTTGCTCGGAGAAAGACAAGTGAATTTGAAGGAAAACCTGAAATTGCTGTCTTGCAGGGACGTTATCGGTAGATCTTGTTTATGGGTCCATACTAAGAAAAGGAATTGATATAACAAAAATATATAGATAAGGCGGAATGAAAATCATCTTTTTCCAGGCATTCCATTAAAATTTTGCTGAAAAGAGAGGCATTCCTTTGTCCAGGATCGTGCTTATGATTTCAAATAAACGTGATTCTTTTGCAAGATGTTGTTCGTGATAAATACAAACTTAGCTAGTTCCCTCAAAAATTATGAGCTGGATTCATTACGGTTCTATAGAGAAATTGTTCAAGGGCAGTGATACAACGGACGTGGGAAGTAAGGGTATACAGTAACATCACTTCCTGTAGCATAACAAGGATTTTGCGCCATCCCCGAAAAGATGTCTCTAGTGAAAAGGCATCAAGGCCCTGAGTAAGTTTAAATTATTATCCAATGTTATATAATCTGGCTTACAAGTCGTTTGCGAATTCATAATTCAAGACAAAGTGAACGATTTTTAGTAGAGTTAAAGCTACTTCGGGAATAAAGCGGTGAGAGACATCTTAACTTAAAGGCTTGCAAAAAATACGTTTTCGTCTAAGTGTTCCTTTTTAAAAATATAATTTCAGATTATACCTATTAAAATTTAGAACATACATTGATAAAAGTTTTAGTACCTGCAATTGAAATATATAAATGAAACACGTAGCCGCAAATATACGTTTCCAGATTCTTGTAAATATTATTTAATGCCATTGGAAATTTGTTTCAATCAATGTTTCAATTTTATATGCAAGTATGACTTGTTTAACTTTTTTTATTTATGTTATATTTTTCCAATCTCAGGCTATAGTTAAATCAAATTATTGACTCCAATGCCCAATATTCATATTTCAATACCACATGTGCTTATAGGGCAATTTTTATGTGAAAAGAAATTGCACATGAAAAGAAATGAATCTAATAAGAAAAACGGAATAGCAGAGAGCGGGCATGTTCAATTATTCTTATGAAAATGATGGAAGAGTGGGGATGTATTGCAAGCATATTGGCAAACAAGTTTGTAAAAGAATATTTTGATCGCGTTAGTTTCGACTAACTTTTGACCAAATATTAGTTTAGTTCTACAATAGTAATACTTACACCTTCTCGTGATCGGTAAATGGGAACCTCGAATCTAATTTCTTCGTTGGCTTTTAAAGCTATTGGATTATCAAAATGCGTTCCAGAATTATTTCCAGGTCTGAAAGTAGAACTTAGAATAAAAGTGTGTTCAAAATTATCGATATTTACTCAAATAATGTATAGTTTTGCTCTAGCATAAAGAAGACGTATTATAAATGTCTAAAACATTCGGAGAAACTTCTTCGTTCAGGAAATATTGTGGGAAGACAAAGTTAATAATTTCAATTTTGAAATGAGCTAAAATTGACTCCTTACAAATTAGACATATACAGTTTTTGGAGTTGTACAGTATCTAATGTTACATTATGGACTTTCGAAAGATTGTTTAGCTAATAGTTGTGACGGATATTTTATGTAGAGTGATATGACATATCGTTCGTATATCTGCAAAATTTCGTATGTCGAATTTAATCACTTTACAGGAGAGCAAGAAAACCGTCTCAGTTATGTATCTGTGCGTGTTTTACAGAAAAAAACATTTTGCGTTGTCAAATTAAAATATTTTCACTAGAAATACAGCTACACCGTTTTGTGTGATGGTCTGGTGAAATTTGTAAGTAACATAAGTAAAAAGAAACTTAAACGTATCATTCAACATACGACATTTTGCATGTACAAGATCGATTTATCTTTGAAAATCAGTTGTAATTTTATGATTGCAGATATGTCCAGGGTACGTATCTATTATCATAATGCTGCACTCACAGCAAATATAAAGATATAGATCGTTGAAAGTCCTGGATTCGTCACATCAGTTGTTGTTATTGAAGATATTTAATTTTACTAAGTTATTTTTTAATTTTAGACAGTTATGGTATTGGGACTGATTTACCAACCAAAACCAAACCTAATATTATAACGGCAATTGTTATTATCGGCAATTGTTATTTATAAAAAAACAAAACAATATAAAATTCCGGTCTAAGCATTTTTACAATAGTGGTGTATCGATAAATAACCAAACATTTTCAGGTATGTATTTATGTAATTACCTTTATCTCAATATTTTTTATATTGTTTCAGATAGTCTATTTAGCACTCCGTAGCAATATATTTCTACATATTTTAGTCAATGAGATGTTTATTTTTTTATGTTAGTGTGGCTAAATATTTAATCATTAGCCATAGGAGTTCGTATCCTAAACAAAATTATTCTTTGATTTTTAAAAGTACTAGTGAACATGTTACATCTTAAACGTTTGTTCTCTGTGATTTATGGAAAAGTAGTATGGTTGACGAAGCAGTTTCTACTTTTTATGGCTTGTATATTGTATAAAATATTTTGTGCAGAATCTGTTATCTCTAATATACAGTGTCGCTATATTTAACTATAGTGCGTTATCTATAACATTGAGATGTAGGTGATATATCCCTATCTCTGTCTCTGCTTATTTGTCCCCCATGTCAGACATTTGCATTTTATTTCGATATATGTATCCAATTTTGTACTTTGTCGCTCCACATATTTAATATATATCTTATTTCTTTACCCGTTTATCCGATTCCCACTAGACATCTTATACATCCGGGTTTCCAATATTCTACAAATTCTGGAAATTTCTTAATATATTGAACGGTTTTGCTCATCTACTTCTATAATAGTTGATGCCATCCTGTAAAACTGTTTCTATACTAATGCCCTTTTGCCCGTCATCGTTATTTATCTGCTATATACCATCGAGTGTTTGTTTGCTTATATTAAGTTTAGTTTTCACTGTGGGGGTATATATTAGGGTGGTTCGAAAACAGTCAATTTCTTATTTTTGAGTTGCTATAGCGCGGAAAAGTGGCCATTGGCATTGATAAGAAAGATGACAAAAGATTTTCAAAATCGGATAACATCTTCCAATCACACAAAGCGTCTTAATATTCCGAAAAGTGATACATTTTTAGTTTTCTCCTTATTTTGCTTATGAAATAACTCCCTTAATATTTTGTAGCTGGCTAAAGCAGGGAAAGTTTCAACTGGTACTAGCAAGAAACGAAAACAAAAATCCTTAAAATCAGACAAAATCTTCCAATCTCGCACATGCCTTAAAATTAACCATAACATTATTTTTTTCTATTTTTCGTAAATTCCAAACATAATAGACATTTGATATTTGAAGTCTTATTGTTTTCCAGGTATAGCGCATACCTTGATGTCATTTTATCAATACAAACTTATACTATAATTTAATATTATATTTTATTTCATTGTAGTGTGAGATCCTTCCTTTTTACATTAATATGTTGGATTTCCTCTTTCTTTGTAAATGTAATAAAGTATTTTTCCCATCATTCTTTTTGTAGTGATATAAGTGTACCAGCGTTCTATGATTCTGGTTTTGTTCTAGCAATATTCCACGTTGACTTTGCTATTTTGTCCTGCGAGAATTTTTGTGCTCATATGTTTCGCCACGGACCCATGTGTGTGTATCAACTCATCTCAGGGTCTGAGGTTTTCGTTTTTCATTAGGTACTATTCTTTTTTCACGGTATTCCGATTTCTGTGGATCACGGCTTCAGCCTCTTTCTATTTTCTCTTGTCTGTTTGGTTTCCCGTTTATGGAGGTTTCCTTGGTTTACGGATTTTTTTTTAGTTTTTTTGTTCATATCATTGTTTAATCATTGTTTGAGTGAACGGAGATTTTGTTGTTATCCGGTTTACGTAGTCTCCATTACATTGTCTTGGTGCTTAGAACGGCCAAATTTTTATTTGCAATTTAATCTCGCGGTTCTCTTCTGTATTTTATTTGTGTTGTGAATTGCATAGGCAATTCCCCACATTTGTTCACTGGTTGATATTTAGCATAGGGATCTCAGGGCAGGATATATAGGGATATATGCTGGCATAGGTACAAATATGGATGGTTCTAGTAGTTGTACCCCTTTTGAAGCACAATAATTTCTTTCTACCAAGTTTAATACAGTTTTTACACTAGAACGACCAGCTCCAAATATAGTCTAAGAGGTAGTGCTTCACATTACGAATAGTAGTCGTTAAAATTGAACGGTTGCTCTTTCCATTATTTACCCTGAGATACAACTTTTCCTGTGGTGTGTTCAAGTCTTTTGCTATTCATCAGATTATCTTAGGTATGAGATTCGAGTCTCCATATGTAATGAGTATCGTTTATCAGTTATTTTTTGCAGAGGGTTAGTTTGCTCTATTTCTTCGCTACATGGAAGTTTCGCAATATAGTAGGTTTTAACAAACTTGTGCGTTTGTAGCTAGTCACAGATTAGGTCGCCTCAAGACACCCCTTTTTGTGTAGTGAGCTAGAAGCTTCTGCCTTTTTTGTTCGACTTAGTTGTTCAATAAGTTTGTGTCACTTACTTTTTATTACTATCATTTTGATAAACATTTTGTTATCCGTGTTATAATTGGAACAAAGGAGATTTCAGCACACCGTTGGATAGAGAAGATATTGAAGAATACATTCCCGGTGAAAGAACATGTAATCAATAAGCATACTATATATTATTTAATGTTAAAGTTGTCGTCACGCGCTGACAGTTTTGCAACCCACACTTACACTCTGACATACATTTCCCACAAATTCTCTGAAAGTATGGCCCCAACCCCCAAAAAAACAATTAAACAAAACACATTCAAGATGAATGTGTTAACTTTAATTTCCCTAAAAGAATTCCAGAATATATTAATTAGTAAGCGTATAGGAGGAAACGAACACCGTCACGCACTGACATCTGTGAATTATTAGATGATTTACATTGTATTGTTTTATTTTTGTACATTCTGATAGAAATAAACTAACTAGCTCAATTGCAGATGCTAGATAAAATATCATTATAAAATAAAATGCGTGCCCAGAATCACGTCCCCAAACACCGGACTGGATGCCGCAAATGAAGATAAGGAAGAGCCGTTGTACATTTTTGGCTAATGTGAAGTAGCGAAAAAATCGAATATTTTGGAAATACAAGCTGCAGCCCTGGGTATACGATGTGTGTTTACTAAAAATAGTTTAACAAGTCTTAGTACAAATTCATAGTGAGCTTCTGTTGTTGGATTATTGAAAAAAGTTACAAAGCTGTTAAAAAATCTAATTATGAGTTATACAACTAAAAATGTTGGAATGCAAAATTAAAAATCCCTTTCGGTAGGCCTACAGGCTGAGGTAGATCTCGAAGTTTTTTTCATTTTCAAAAATTCAAATCTCGCCTGATATCAGAGCTATCGAGAAACTATTTATTGTTTTGTAGATTATTCATCAAGAGCTGTTCAACGATACCTCACAAGACATATACTCGCTTTGTTTCGCTTGGAGCGCTGCCCCCAGACCCCCTTAGGGGTTCTCCCCCAACTTCAGTGCTTTTGAGAGGATGCGCCTCCTTTATCTTAATCAAAATCTCACTGCAGCACTACAGCACCATGGTATCCATCTGTACCCTCCCACGGGGGGCTTCGCCCCCAAAAGGAAGGTTTGCCCAATTTAATGTAACCTACTCTTGGTCATACACCTTCAAAGAAAACTTCGTTTCTCTACCTTCAATGATTTGGAATTTGGGTTTTTGGGGCGGCCACTTTGGATATAAGTTGAAGACTTTTTGAAAGTTTTCTTATATTGTAGTGATCTACTTGTGATGGTACATATTCAAGTAAAATTTCATTTATCCAGCTCAAACGGTGTGCAAAATGGGATTTTGGGAGGTCATTTTGGTTCCAAGATGGCGACTTTTCCGGAATGTTGTAATATTTCCCTAAACTACTCGTCATAATGCACCTTTATGCCAAATTTCGTATCTCTAGCTCAAACTGTGTGGAAAATGTTTTTTTAGGTCCGCCATTTTGGATCCAAGATGACGTCTTTATCATGACGTCTCCATCATGTAATATTTTAGTAACATACAAATGATAATGTATAGTGTTACCACATTTGATATTTCTAGCTGTAGCCGTTTAGGCTGTGTATTCTATACAACAATGGGTTCAGCGGCCATTTTGAATCCAAGATGGCGACTTTTTCAACATTTCGTAATATTTTCTTGAACTACTAGTGACAATACACCCTTATGTCAAATTTTGTATCTCCAGCTCAAACGATATGGAAAATAGATTTCTTACTTCCGCCATTTTGGATCCAAGATGGCGTCTTTGAACTCATTAGGTAACATTTTCGTAATCAAAATGTGATGTTGTACCTTTATGCTAAATTTGATTTCAATAGCCCCAGCGGTTTAGGCTGTGTATTCTATACAACAATGGGTTCGGCGGCCATTTTGGATCCAACATGGCGACCGATTTTGCTCATTAACGAACTTAACCGATCTATTAAGCCTAGAAACAACATATATTTTTTTCAAATATCTTAAAAATTATGGCCGCTAGCGTGTTAATATATCTATCTATCTATCTATCTATCCATCTATCCATCTATCTATCTATCTATATATATATATATATATATACTTTCATATCTTATCGATCTCAATAGGTATATTTTTCTTCGAAATCTACCTAAAAATATGTACATATTAAGCTTTTTACTTTTATATATTGACATAAATGAATGATCTCTGTCTAGTCTTATTTACATCCTGGCAAGTATTATAATTTAAACTCGATTGCATGATCATGTCAGTATGTTAGACTCTTTTTATCTTCATATATGGTGTTACTACCTACAACTTGATCTTGTTTTAATGAAAATACACTTCAAACATTCCCCTATTAAGCAGTACATTAAAGTTTTCTGTGGGGTCATACTTACAGATAGTTTGGGAAATGTATATCAAAGTGTAAGGGCTGGTTGTGAAAATGTCAGTGCGTGACGGCAGTTTAACTATTATTTAATAAATAGTATTTTTAATATCTAAGTGTTATTTAATCGAGAACATGATCCTCAGTACTTCTGCTAGCATATCATATGTCCAATTAGCATTTTTGAACCTCTCTAAGATATACCGCAATTACAGTAGAAAATTATATTCTGAATGTCAGTTTGTGAAGCGAGGTATTGCTCGTTAATGTTTTACAAAACATATGTTGTAATTAGGAAAAATGTTTGAAATCCTTTTTGTTCAGCATTTGACTCTAATGCACCACATGAAACACGTTACTTTTCACCAAATATTCTGCAGAATACAGTAATTTTCATAGTACATTGGAAGTAGCACACTCACCATAATCTAAGATCGTCACGCACCGACAATACTATATTAATGACTTACACAAAAACTATTGTGACTAGAAAAATAGTTCCAAATATATTTTGTTCAGCATTTGACCCTAAAATACCAAACAAAAGCAATTTACTTTTCATCAAGTATTCTGCAATGTACAGTATTTTTATATGTAGAGCGTCACGCACTGACATGATTATCTAGTCGATTTTTATAATGCTTGCCAGGGTGTCAGGAAGATTATTAACAAACAAACCAATAGTTTACATCAATATAGAAAAGAACGAAGTTTAATTTACCATTTTCTAAATTTCAAATTTCTACCATTTTACCTGAATAATTAACTGTTAAAATGAAGTAACATAGTAGCTATTTTCGTGAATTTAAAATAGCCCCAAAACCGAAGCTAATTGCGCCATTATCCTAATGACATTTTTCACTTCCTTATGCAAATATGAATCGTATAGCTTCTAAGAATCGATTGCGCGAATTAAAATAAATCCACGATACATTTGAATTTTTACCATCTGGTATGACAAACCCGTGGAATTGCTCTATAGCAAGGTAACCAAAAGGTTTTTGCCGTTCTAGAGCAGTGACAAGCAAAGAGCAATACAGCGGATGGTACGTAAGTTTAGGTTTCCAAGTAAATTCCATTAGCACCCATCACCTTTTGCCAACGTTCCTGCAGCTACACAATATCTTGGTGATAAAAGTTGGTGGTCTTCGAGGCAAAAAATGTGTGAATACGTTCCGCAGGTCTCCTTTATTAGCGAAGCATCTCCCACGGAGGTGGTTGTCGAGGGAATGAAACAGGTGGTAATCTGTTGGCGCAAGTTTCGGTGAATATAGTGCATGGCACAGTATCTCCCAGCCAAGTTGCTGAAGGGTCTCCTGGGTCTTCTTTGCTACATGTGGTTTGGCAGCGTCGTTGAGGAGGAGCACACCCTTCCGATTCACCAGTGTCGGTTCCTTCTGCGCAATGCATAGTACACGCTTTGAAACTTCTGTGAGTAGAGGTCAGCACTGATGAAGTGACCACGTGGAAGAAGATCGTAATGCACCGCTTGGCAGCAAGTGCACCATACAGAGAGTATAACCTATAGTGGGTACAGAGGTGGTCTTGAGGTGTGAGAAACAGGATCACGTGGTTACAACTAATGTCTGGTAGTCTTGGGAGTGTCATAGAGGACACACGTTTCGTCAACAAAGAGCAAGTGATCAAATATGGGTGTGTTCAGGTGCCGAGTGAGCACGGACAAATAGGTTGTCACTCGTTGTTCCTTGCTGGCTGCCGCAATGTGTGGGGTACCCACTTGCTTAACCTGTATAACTTCGCTGTTCCATGCAGGTGCGGTCTGACTATTTCAGCTGAAACATGGTACCTTTGTGCAAGTTCATCATTCGTTAGACCACTGTCCTACTCAATGGCTGCTTTAATGGTCTCGTCATACAACACATGTGGTCGTCCTTGCGAGGTTCATTAGCAAGGCACACATCTCTAGAATGGAGATTCTAGAACCAATGCCTAGCGGTGCGTTCGTTCACGTCATTCTCAAGAAATGCCTGGCATCTGCGATGACTTGATACGGCAGCTGATAGACCCACTATAAAATTATACAAGAAACACACGCTAACAAGCTGCTTCGATAGCTCCATTTCTCTTTTACACTGGACGAGCTATGACTGCTGTGTGTGAGCATCATGCCTGTATTACTGAAGGTCGATGGTCAGACAAACCACCGATTGCTTGGCAGGCATGTGCGTCATTTCGTTTAATCTCTTTGAGTTCATGATTATTGGGACGTCAAAAACGGCAAAAACCTTGTAGATGATTCGAAATTGCAAAGGTTATCAATCTTGCGCCATTGTTGTTGCTTTTTCCATGTAGACTTGATTTGCCTATAGTCGGTAAGAACATTTTCCTCCCCTACCTTTGCGAACAAATCTACCAGCGTAATCCGTCAAACAGCCAATTCAACTTTCTCGACAGCATCACTTTCATCGGTCGGAGCATGAGCGCTTAGTAATACCGTGCTGCACCATCGAGTACGTATCGTAATGTTGGATAATAACCTTTCGTTCATGAATGCTACATACAAAACGACCTGAAGAATGTTGTTCTCAATTATGAGTTCAGTTTCAAAATTGTGTGAGTTAGTTCCCCCGTAGTAGAAAGGGTGTTTGACCTGTCGAATGATACCTTGACCTTCCCCTTGACTTCTTGAATCGCTGGTATCCATCCCTTACTTCTTAGTCTCGATTACTATCGTCTGAAGAATATCCGCTTTGTATCATGTTCATACGTTTCCTGTTCCTATTTTAACCTCTTTCATAATCCTGTTCTTGGAGTTACTTGGAGCCGTCCCCATCCGGAGATCCAAATGAGAAACGACTTTGTCTCCGGAATATTTTCACTCACGCGAACCCAAAAAACTATTTTTGTTTCTTGAGATTGTTTAGCGGTGTAGAGTTCTAATCTACGACCTCACAGTAAAGGCTAATGTACAAAATGTCGTCCTCTGTCTCTGAGGCTTTTCGATGTCATTCATCTTCAGGTTCAGTGTGGTAATGGTGAAGCTGCTTATAATCATTATTATTTTTTTGTTCGGTGTTATCTTCCTTTATCCTTTGCAGATCCCACTTCTAACTACAAGGTAGAAGTACTGGTTTTGATGCACCACTCAATGTTTCTGGTACCCACCATAACAAGTCAGCATTCTCTTATCACCATATGGGGAGGTGCCTGGTGGAAAAACAGGTGAACTATTAATTAGTTTTGAAAATTTATCTTCTATAAAAATCTTGAATATAGAAAAACATATTTTTCACTCTACTGTGTAATTCATCATCCATGTAATTACAACAGCTGATGTCCCTATAGTCTGTGCAAGCACTTGTACACATTATTTCCTATTCTTCGCACAAACATGGGAGGGTAACACATTGTATTATGGTACAACCACTTTTGACAAATTTCAATAAATAACAGTGCTCTGGTGTTTGGCTTCAGTAGTATCAAGACTTCCGTGAAGCAATTCCCATATCTAGATACGTACCGCAAGTATGGATTATTGGACCCTTACGGGTGTATGAGATTTTAAAATTTACTTAATTTCATGTTGGAATTTCGTCTGAAACTATAAAAGTAAATACAATACGACGGTTTGACAGGATGTGAACGATATATATATTCAATAAAATTTTATTAAAAATGATGCTCAAGATGAAACAATTTAGTACACGATCTTATCCGTTTCGCGCAGTGGCCATATTGAAATTCACCATATCGGCCTTAATACATTATTTTCTTCTTTTAAAAAGAACAATTTACTGTTGAAAATAATAAACGAGTAGGAAAACATTATCATGTGTGGTTTCAAAGAAGATAAATTTCAAAACACCAGTTTCTTGTGGACTCGTGGCGGCCATATTTAAATAACGTCATAGAGGCTCTACGCCAGCTCGGAGACAGGTAGAATTTTTCACAATCGTTTTTTAAGCAAATTTTACATAATAGACCAGTAACAGAAATTATATTGGAATTACTTCTAGGTTCAACAACAATTTGCCTGGCTATTAACATAGAATACGGAGTCGCTTGAATGCTTATACTCTTTTGAGTATACATTCTATTGTTAATTATCATGTGTTATTTACTGCGGCGATGAACTTGCGAGTTCCATAAGCCATAGAGTTAGTTAGTTAGTTAGTTAGTTATTTGACTCCAAGGGATTCAAGGTGTCATATATCAGTTACATAGTATATGGGAAATTTTGCTGAGTGCATTGATACAAATATATTACAACCAACATGGTTGATAACAAAATATATTAAAATTCTTGAATTTGGTGTAATAAAAATCATTGGCTACTCCGTTAGTTAACTATTTTACCTAATAGTTAAATGAAAACATTGCTTACCTTTGATGATTCACAATAATAGAATTGTAAGTGAAGCATAACCCAAACTCGTACCTGACTTTTCCGTTATTTATATGTTCACTCTTATTGCCAGATTTAAGGGAAATGGGATCAAGGTTATCAACAGAAACCTTTGGTATAAAAGAAAAATATTTACAAGCCAATATTCAAATAAATTACAGAACAACTTATCAACGACCATGGATGTAAATAAGTAACGGATTAACTGGTCCAATACAATTAAGCTGGGTCAACTTGACCCCAGTTTACGATTAATCTAGCCTGGATGTTTGGGATGAACTTGCGTGTATTATTGGTTTCTGTATACTTGCGTGTGAAAGCGTGGTGCTGGTGAGGAAAAAATCGAGAAAGATTTAAATTTGTAATTTTAATTAATTACAACTGCCAGATACTCTTGGTGTGCACGCATGTCTTGGCATCAATTTCGAGCCGGTAGTAGTAGATCCCTTACCTTTTTTAATCCAAACCATTTAAATCCATGATCCATGATTAAATCCATGACCAATATACATCATGATTTTACTTTGATATAATTGTTTCGTATATGAACGATAAATAGATATACTTTTAACCCTACGTTTGGAATGTTTTGTGTCCACGAAATGGAAAAATTGTATTCAGGGACTATATATATCCTGCTTATTAGACAGATATATTTGGCACACATCTGAAGAACTGTGAATAGGTAAATTCTGCTGGTTTTATTGAAACACGAATGCATGAAAACAATTCAAGAAAGATGATAGTTATCAATTAAATTGGATTTGGAAGACAAGCATTGTACATTTCAATTTGTATTCATAATGTCGACGGGTAAGTCAATGAAACAATTGTAAGACAGAGTACAAAATAAAATATACGTAACGTAAAACCCATAATAATAATATTTCATTATAGACAATCGTTATGAAAGTTAAACAATCAAATGCAAAATCAATTTTTCTGTTAATTAAAACATTTACAGTATATCATAAATTTGTCAAACCTTAATAATTCATACCTCGCACTGGCACAAGTATATGCTTCTTGTTTTGAAATTGGAAAACAAAATTATGGTGGACCAAATATAGCAGTTGTGTCTTTGCATTCCTTTACACCTACCTTCATGAGAATATCGCTCAGAGAAATGTTGGGAAGTGTCATGTCATCTACATATTCAGTTGTGAGATTAACGTTCTCGAAATTAGTATTTGCTATTCTTCTGTAATATTCCTTGTAATATTCATCATCTTTTTGGTCTACTGGCACCCCAGCTCTACAAAGATACAAAGTGCTCATTAGCGTGTCATGTTCGACTTCGTTCTAGAGTTCCGAAACTTCCCTGAGCAGTTGGAAGCCGTATAACGAAGCATATACTCGTGTACTCGTATATAGCGATGGAAACATGGGGATTCTGGGCCACCTTAAGAGTGTGAACCAGGCGTGTGCTTCAAATAATATACAAAGAAATACGGATTAAATACACTTGGGTCCAAAATTAAAGCAAAACGAAACTGATTAGATAGAAAAAATTTCAAACGCTTGGTGTTAACACCAAAATGTATATTAGTGTAGCATAGAGCAATAGCAAAACTTCAAAGGCATATAATTTTTATATGAAAAAATCTTATTGCGATTCAACATTATTAAAGCAAGTTTAGATAATAATACAACCAAGGTATTCTCAGACGAAGGTCACAAACAAATAAATCAACTCCAAAACTTGAAATTTGGGATGAATGGTCAGTTGGTCACCTCAAGCAGTGCTACAGTGTGGCATACTACTAACCAATGCAGCGTCATTGCCAAACCTGAGTCGCTGATATGGGTTACCATACATCCTATTAAGTTCATTTTGGGGAGTTGTCCATTTTATTTTGAGTATTACGATTTTTAAATAATACTTGCTTGTATTATTCTGTAGTCTTGTTGTCCTAAAATAGGCATGTATTAAGTAATTTCCATGCGCCAGTTCTGCAATTGTTGTGTACAATGTTCATGTCTATAAATATTTTCAAAGGACTCTCACTAGTACTTGCGATCCCCTTGCTTTACACCGATGCAGCAGAGGGTTGCTTCAAATAATTTAACTAAGGGTTCGGAAGAAATATACATATTTAACAAAGTGCTCGTGCGAGCCCCTACGAATCCCCTCCAGAACTCTCCTGATACGAACTCTACAAATATATTTTTTCTGGCTTCGGTCCAGGCAGTACATCTTAACCTAGCCTAGAAACAATCTTGGTATGTAAGAATATCAAGTATAATACGAACGATGGACCTTGGACGGAGATGTCCTTCGAGTAACTTAGCAGCTTACTGAGAAAATACCAGGATTGCACATTGAACCTTGTGAAAGTTAAACCTAGGCTCTAAGCCAGTTAATGTTATTGATACCATATCAAAGACTTTTTGAGCGAAACTACAGTAATGTTTAAACATAAGATACTACTTTTCTTTGTATATGTCTTACGTACCAGTACTAGTGTTTAACATACAATTCTGAACGTCTAACAGATTAAAAATAAATAAATGAATCCATATAGTAATTATATAAGTCGTTAAAGTTTATTAGGAGAACATATACTGCAGAGCCAACTACTGCAAATACGAAAAATACGAGAGTAGAAAGTTCAGAAAATATTAGAGGAAGTCACGCTCAGGCTATCCAAAAATATATATTTAAAAATCCTAGAAGCAGGGAGCAAAGGTTTTCCCAAAGGAACCAAAAGATTCCCAGAAGTTCTTCCAAGTAAAGTAGGGTCAAGAACTGCATAAATGAGACGACTTCTAGACAGGTAACAATAATTCGTTTATCACATGTCGATATTTTAAGTAAATGCTGTGTGCGGAACGACTTTTAAAAATTGTGCGCGATTACATAACTCTCAGCAGTATGAGTAACACTGAAACTTCGATAAATTTTATTTTTGTATGGACCACTTTAGTAATTTTGGGCGTCGGCCTGTCACAATTCGCATTTAGCTGTTAAAATCCACACCCATGGCCCTGCCGGGACTCGAACCCGGGACCTTCGAGCCGATGGCCTACCGCCGCTGAGTAACAGTAATTCAATAAACATATTATTTCTCCCAAAGGAGACAGTGTGTCATTTTTCAGTGGAATGGCGTTGAATGTGTGAATAACATATACAGCGTAAGGTAAAAGGTGACCCCGTTTGGCGGGTGGGCAGTGCACTGGTGACGATGCTTCGATGAAGTATTCCGGCTGGGACATGGAACCTAATCAACATTTAGAACTTTACAACTTATTGAACCGAAAATCGTCCATATTATTATTGACTACTATGCACTAGAAATGAAAATTTAAGGGCTGACTTCACAAAACGTAATGTATCAACCAAAATAACGTGATATTGAAAAGAACAAAGAATGTTCATGTGTATTTCAAATCCAATTGATAGAACGTACCTGTGTATTCTGAAAGAATATCATCATGTCATTTTCTTTGTATGTGTAAGGTTGAGTATGATACCTTAAAATGTTGAAATCGAAATCGCTAAAGATTTAGTTTCCATGCAGATCCAACAGCAAGAGTTGAATTGCAGTTGGCTGTCTTACTTAACAGAGGGAAAACACAATAACATAACTTCTTGGTGGAGACTAGTAGCTACGATCTCAGACATGAAATAAGCACACGGGAGACTGTTCGGGTTTGTGTCCTGCTCAAGACTAACATAAGGATTTCAGAATGTTTACGTTTTCCTTGTCCTACAAAGCGCCGGGACAATACATTGAACAGAGGAACCGACCGCTACCTATCTAATCCATCCCACTCCAGAAAGTCCGCCGAGGGACATCATTGTTCAGACTCAACTATGTGGAGCCTAGAGGTGCAGCTAAAATTAGAAACTAGACATCAAATGTGGTTTATGCCTAATAGAGTTTCAATTAATTTTATGAACAAATTTCAATGCATTTAAATAACGTATTTCAGGAAAGATGCACAAAATGGGTGGTTCAGTTTCGTGGCCCGCTCATTCACCAGATCTAAATCATATGGATTGTTATTTGTGGGGATATTATTGTGTATTTAACGGAGGTTCGTGATCAACTAGATATACAAAAACGTACCCACGTCAGGTTTAAAGTAATTCGAGACACGCCTGAAACATTAGACAACATTCAAAGTTCATTAACTCGCCGTGTCCACACTCGCGTGCGTTCTGATGGAGGCCACATAGAACAGGTAAAATTATGACACAATCATTATAGCAGCTTATTGTTAAATTTAAAAATGAAGATCGCAAACACTTAACTCCTGTGGTATGTACAGTCACGAACTAAAGCAAATGGAGGTTGGAATTATAATAAATAGTAACGTTTTCCTCCAGGAGAATTGTTGCATTGTACGCCTTATTGTTAGACAACCAACATGACAGTATAAATATGCTAGAAAACATAACATGCCAGGATATTCCTCCATTTGGAACAAGAAAGAATTTACTTGTTCATCATCATGAAAAGAGCCACGAGAAAGTTAGACAGAAATCTCTTCCTTGTCTTGTACAAATACACACACACACAGAGAGAGAGAGAGAGAGAGAGAGAGAGAGAGACAGATAGACAGAGACACAGACAGAGAAAAAGCCTTTCTTTTCGGAGGCGGTTACAAGGCCTCTTGTTGTTACTCAGCGTGCTGTGTACCTCCCACCAGATTGTTACCCCCTCTCTTTTCTTTTACATCCTCTAAAATTTCAATTACTCCTCCAGATCATTTTTCCTGAACGAAACACTGTTTATGCATCCCAAGAATTGTTTTGGAACACGGAGACTCAGATCTTGATACCAGTACGGTCCCAGATTTTTCGAGACAAATAGCAACAATACAAGTTGCGTGTAAATGTCAATCCTAAACGTAAGCAATTATTATAGTTAGGAGATAAGAGAGAAGGGGAAAGATTTCCAAGTCACAGAAAAAATTGGATCCTAGAGACACAAAGTATGAAAATGTAACAAATACGTCAGTGTACTACTATGTCGTAATTGGTTAACAATGTAAATAGAGACTTCTGTCAGAAAGTGTTTCTTAACAGCATCTACTTCTAATTGTAAAATCCCCAGAGTTAGCGAGTGGAGGGGTGAACCAAATATCTCAGTAACATCGAGAAGAGATCAATTACATTGAAATACAAGAGGATATTGTTTCAAACTCTTTTCACAAGCACAACCATTCTAACAACAACATCGCAATTATATATTGGATACCGTTGTGAACGAGACTTTCTTTATCTTTATGATAATAATATCTAGCAATGCCATTATTTGTTCATTTTTCATTGCTTGGTTGACATAAAATGTCAAATGATTATATCTTGATTAGATTATATCTTGTTAAATGATTATTAGTACACAATAAACTTACTTTGGATTATTATTTAATTGCTTCACTCAATGAAGAATGAAAGAATAAAAAATATACCTTTATTTCAAAAATGTTTGAGACAACAACACATTATTTACTTTATATATTAGTCTCATAATTTATTTTACTGTGTTGGCACGTAATTCCTTGCATATCAAGTTCTTGAATTCGCTATGAACGAAATATGTTACTTAATATTTATTATAAGGTATAGAATTAATACCTTTCCATTAAAAGCCGCAGCCTCCTTCGTCTTGCCCGAGGATGTAACCTGAAACCAAACAATTCGGTCAGCTTGTGTTAAAGAATTAACATTAGTTGACGTGTATCAAGTTTGAGAAATATATACACACTGTAAGGAGACAAAATGACCGGGTAATCGAGAAGAGTGCATAGTGATGAATCCCATAGAATGTGTTATTCAACCGATAGAATAAGAATAAAGAAATAACGACAGCTAATGATAGGTTATACATCTGAGATTAGGAAACACTGGGTTGGAAAACCGATGGGACATATGCCATTGGAAATACCGAGACGTCGTTTGATGGCAATCTTAGAAGGCTATCGAGAGGATGTTTGTTACTGCGGAGATGAACTTGCATGTCCCGTAAATTAAAGTGCTAGTTTGTTCTCTATCCGTAAGCTAAAGAAAATGTTTTATAAGAGCCGATGAAATTCGGTCTCAAATACGTTACTTCAAAGTACACAAGAATTAATAGTAAAAGTCAAAAGTGCTTGTGGTGCTTTAATATATATAAAAAAAATACTTAATGCTAATCGCCAGACATATATTATGCAGTACGTATAACAAGATCAGTGTAAGAAGAATTGTATTTTCCCAAATAAAATCCATATTTATCGAGGATAAAGAAGTTATTATATTTTACTACAAGCAGGCCTAAACGAATATTAAAACATTTACTTCTGCAAGAAAGCCGTAGAAAAGTTCACTAAGAAAAATCTAAAAGCGTACAATATAATACCATTCAACATTTTGTTGAGTAATATTTAAATTAAGCACTTGAGAACCTGCTTTCATAGCCCCTCCGCTTGCGAGTTGAATATATGCTGTTACTTCTTAATAAATAAGTATAAATCACTAGAAATACCTTACCATGAAATCAGTTAAATAATTTCTTCACTTTGGCTCAGAAAGCGCCACTAGAAAATCCTCGTGCTTCTTTTCTGCCTCGCCAGAGGAAATATATGTTTCTGAACAGAGATGACCTGCGGCGGTAAGAAGTGAGTCTTTACAATCGCCGTCATCATTAGTTGTCACCAGGTGAACCCCGTCCGAAACAACCAAAATCCGCAACAGCATCAATAGAAAATTATACTTTGTATGTGGCATACCGCTCGGGGTACCGTGCATCGCAAAATTCTACTACGTAGCCAAACAAACACCACAAATTTCAATGTGTGTATTAGAAACAGAAACCAGTTTACCAAGCGCTTCTGAAACAAAGATGTGTCGTTTTGTTACTGAAAAACGAGAATCGACATGCTGCTAAGATTTCAACGTGACACCATGATCCGACGTGGGTGGGAAACAATAATGAATCCGCATATTTGTCTGACATTGTACCGTCGGATTACCGTTTATTCCATTTTGTAGATAACCATTGTGATGACGATGTTTCCAAACCATTGACGAGGTTACACATATACTACATGATTCTTTGGTTTACGTTCCACTGAGTTCTACCATCGTGGGCTTCATCGTCTGCCCGAGCATTGGGAAGATGTCATTATGAGTATTATTTCTGAATTTCCAGGTAGTCTTATATCAAATTAATGCGTTTCTTATTGTAAAATCAAAATCCAACAGAACTTCACTAGACGAATTGTACAATACCACCAGGACATTATGTTCATTTTCAATTACATTATAAACCACTGGTTTTATATCTTCAAACGCAGCATTATTCATGAGCACAACCAATTTGTTTCATATCATTTTATGTTTTAGCCCTGGTTTGATTTTAAATCTCCCTTCCTTTGATTATTTTGATTTTTCTCTCACCCCACGTTCCTTTGGAGCTTTTCTTATTTTTCTCTCTTGGACGTATTCTACATTTCTATCAGTGAAATGTTCGAACTGCCAGTTCTTCTGACTCGAGTAGTTCCTGTGTAATATTTATTAGATGATTACGCCCTGAAATGCTAGTGGATGATATTTAAATCAGCTTTTTCTAGCACTTCGTTTTGTTCAACACGTTTTACTTGATATTACGTCTTTATTTTGTATATTATTCTTATAACATATATCACTATAGCGTCACATAATTATGTGTGTATATAGAGCTACTTAAATTTGCTATGTTCTTTTGAATTTATCATATAAGTCAGGATTTTCACAAAAACACCGTTTCAATGAGTTTACGCAGTGTAAATATATTACTAGTTCAATATTGTTTTCTGCTTGTTCGAACTTACCTATTTGTCGAGATTTCTTCATTGAATGTTAAGTTGCATTTATAACGTCTCTATTAAGAATATTTGGTATTTTTTCCGATTGTTCTTTCCTATTATCTTGCAACATTGTATTTAGTATATTAGATACGTGAGATGAAGGGTTTGTAGCCAAATAAATTTATGAATTTTCATAAAGATGCTATGCTTTGTTACGTCATGCGCTTATATGTTTAATCTCAATTGCTGCCATATTGATTTGCATCACTTCATTGTTTGTATTTCTATATTCCATAAATGTGTTTCGTTCCCAGTATGTATTCGTATTGTCACCGATAGAATTGATTAATTTTCAACTGGAAACATTATAGTATATGAATGGTAGCTCAAAGCTCTATTTATATACACAGAAATATACTCTGCTTCCCTCGCTATCAGAGCGTATGCAGTTCTGTTTTGAATACGTTAATTCACAGTGAAATCGAAGTAATATTTAAAACTAAAAACATATTTTACTGTACACATGATAAGAATCTCAATCCAGTATAATTAACGTTTTGCTTGATATAACGTGTTTATTTTGTTAATTAGTCTAATAATATAAGGAATTTCAGATAGAATCGCACGGGTAGTAATAAAAATTAACAAGAGATACAGTATGGAAATTATACAAGTGTATGCTCCAACAACCTCCCACCCGGAGGAGGAAGTCGAAGACCTATACCGCCCCAGAGGAAGTGGACATGGAAAGGCCCAAATGGGACCAAAAACGAAATTGACTACGTTCTATCAAATAGCAGGGCAATTGTGCAAGACGTGTCTGTTCTAAACAGTTTCAAAATCTCGAGTGATCATAGGATGGTGAGATGTAAGCTGAAACTAAATACTAGACTAGAGAGAAAGAAGCTTATCAGAGGAAAACCGTCAGTTTTAGATCTGGAAAATCTTGGAAAACACAGACAG